>CM059437.1:90389082-90516093 GCA_030390025.1 Squalus acanthias | reverse complement strand
GTGTGATGGTGCAGTGTGACAGTGCAGTGTGACAGAGCAGTGTGACTGTGCAGTGTGATGGTGCAGCATGACAGTGCAGTGTGATGGTGCAGAGTGATGGTGCAGTGTGACAGTGCAGTGTGACAGTGCAGTGTGACAGTGCAGTGTGGCAGTGCAGTGTGACAGTGCAGTGTGGCAGTGCAGTGTGACAGTGCAGTGAGACAGTGCAGTGTGACAGTGCAACAGTGCAGTGTGATAGTGCAATGTGATGGTGCAGTGTGACAGTGCAGTGTGACAGTGCAGTGTGACAGAGCAGTGTGACTGTGCAGTGTGATGGTGCAGCATGACAGTGCAGTGTGACGGTGCAGAGTGATGGTGCAGTGTGACAGTGCAGTGCGATGTGCAGTGTGATGGTGCAGTGTGACGGCGCAGTGTGATGGTGCAGCATGACAGTGCAGTGTGACGGTGCAGTGTGATGGTGCAGTGTGACAGTGCAGTGTGGCAGTGCAGTGTGATGGTGCAGTGTGACAGTGCAGTGTGGCAGTGCAGTGTGACAGTACAGTGTGACAGTACAGTGTGACAGTGCTGTGTGGCTGTGCAGTGTGATGGTGCAGCATGACAGTGCAGTGTGACGGTGCAGAGTGATGGTGCAGTGTGACAGTGCAGTGTGACAGTGCAGTGTGACAGTACAGTGTGACAGTGCTGTGTGACTGTGCAGTGTGATGGTGCAGCATGACAGTGCAGTGTGACGGTGCAGTGTGATGGTGCAGTGTGACAGTGCAGTGTGACAGTGCAGTGTGACAGTGCAGTGTGACAGTACAGTGTGACAGTACAGTGTGACAGTGCTGTGTGACTGTGCAGTGTGATGGTGCAGCATGACAGTGCAGTGTGACGGTGCAGAGTGATGGTGCAGTGTGACAGTGCAGTGTAACAGTGCAGTGTGACAGTGCAGTGTGGCAGTGCAGTGTGACAGTACAGTGTGACAGTACAGTGTGACAGTGCTGTGTGGCTGTGCAGTGTGATGGTGCAGTGTGGTGGTGCAGTGTGACAGTGCAGTGTGACAGTGCAGTGTGGCAGTGCAGTGTGACAGTGCAGTGTGGCAGTGCAGTGTGACAGTGCAGTGTGACAGTGCAGTGTGACAGTGCAACAGTGCAGTGTGACAGTGCAATGTGATGGTGCAGTGTGACAGTGCAGTGTGACAGTGCAGTGTGACAGAGCAGTGTGACTGTGCAGTGTGATGGTGCAGCATGACAGTGCAGTGTGACGGTGCAGAGTGATGGTGCAGTGTGACAGTGCAGTGCGATGTGCAGTGTGATGGTGCAGTGTGACGGCGCAGTGTGATGGTGCAGCATGACAGTGCAGTGTGACGGTGCAGTGTGATGGTGCAGTGTGACAGTGCAGTGTGGCAGTGCAGTGTGATGGTGCAGTGTGACAGTACAGTGTGACAGTACAGTGTGACAGTGCTGTGTGGCTGTGCAGTGTGATGGTGCAGTGTGACAGTACAGTGTGACAGCGCAGTGTGACAGTGCAACAGTGCAGTGTGATAGTGCAATGTGATGGTGCAGTGTGACAGTACAGTGTGACAGTACAGTGTGACAGTGCTGTGTGGCTGTGCAGTGTGATGGTGCAGTGTGATGGTGCAGTGTGACAGTGCAGTGTGACAGTGCAGTGTGGCAGTGCAGTGTGACAGTGCAGTGTGGCAGTGCAGTGTGACAGTGCAGTGAGACAGTGCAGTGTGACGGCGCAGTGTGACTGTGCAGTGTGATGGTGCAGTGTGACTGTGCAGTGTGATGGTGCAGCGTGACAGTGCAGTGTGACGGTGCAGTGTGACAGTGCAGTGTGGCAGTGCAGTGTGACAGTGCAGTGTGGCAGTGCAGTGTGACAGTGCAGTGTGACAGTGCAGTGTGATGGTGCAGTGTGACAGTGCAGTGCGATGTGCAGTGTGAAGGTGCAGTGTGATGCGCAGTGTGATGGTGCAGTTTGATGGTGCAGTCTGATGATGCAGTGTGACAGTACAGTGTTACAGTGGCAGTGTGACATGCAGTGTCATGTGCAGACAGTGCATGTGACAGTGCAGTGTGACAGTGCAGTGTGACAGTACATGCAGTGTGCCAGTGCTGTGTGGCAGCAGTGATGGTGCAGTGTTGTAAGAGTGAGCAGTGCAGTGTGAATTGCAGTGTGACAGTGCAGTGTGACAGTGCAGTGTGACAGTGCAGTGTGACAGTGCAGTGTGACAGTGCGCAGTGTGTGATGGTCAGTGTGATGGTGCAGTGTGATGTGCAGTGTGCATGTGACAGCGTGACAGTGCAGTGTGAGGTGCAGTGTGAGCAGTGTGACAGTGCGTGTGACAGTGCAGTGTGCAGTGCAGTGTGACGTGCAGTGTGTTGATGCAGTGTGATGGTGCAGTGTGATGTGCAGTGCAGTGGACGGCACAGTGTGAAGGGCAGTGTGCTGTGCAGTGTGACAGTGCCGTGGGACTGGTACAGTTTGACAGTGCAGTGTGACAGTGCAGTGTGACAGTGCAGTGTGACAGTACAGTGTGACAGTACAGTGTGACAGTGCTGTGTGGCCATGCAGTGTGATGGTGCAGTGTGCTGGTGCAGTGTGACAGTGCAGTGTGACAGTGCAGTGTGGCAGTGCAGTGTGACAGTGCAGTGTGGCAGTGCAGTGTGACAGTGCAGTGTGACAGTGCAGTGTGACAGTGCAACAGTGCAGTGTGATAGTGCAATGTGATGGTGCAGTGTGACAGTGCAGTGTGACAGTGCAGTGTGACAGAGCAGTGTGACTGTGCAGTGTGATGGTGCAGCATGACAGTGCAGTGTGACGGTGCAGAGTGATGGTGCAGTGTGACAGTGCAGTGCGATGTGCAGTGTGATGGTGCAGTGTGACGGCGCAGTGTGATGGTGCAGCATGACAGTGCAGTGTGACGGTGCAGTGTGATGGTGCAGTGTGACAGTGCTGTGTGGCTGTGCAGTGTGATGGTGCAGTGTGACAGTACAGTGTGACAGCGCAGTGTGACAGTGCAACAGTGCAGTGTGATAGTGCAATGTGATGGTGCAGTGTGACAGTACAGTGTGACAGTACAGTGTGACAGTGCTGTGTGGCAGTGCAGTGTGATGGTGCAGTGTGATGGTGCAGTGTGACAGTGCAGTGTGACAGTGCAGTGTGGCAGTGCAGTGTGACAGTGCAGTGTGGCAGTGCAGTGTGACAGTGCAGTGAGACAGTGCAGTGTGACGGCGCAGTGTGACTGTGCAGTGTGATGGTGCAGTGTGACTGTGCAGTGTGATGGTGCAGCATGACAGTGCAGTGTGACGGTGCAGAGTGACAGTGCAGTGTGGCAGTGCAGTGTGACAGTGCAGTGTGGCAGTGCAGTGTGACAGTGCAGTGTGACAGTGCAGTGTGATGGTGCAGTGTGACAGTGCAGTGCGATGTGCAGTGTGAAGGTGCAGTGTGATGCGCAGTGTGATGGTGCAGTTTGATGGTGCAGTCTGATGATGCAGTGTGACAGTACAGTGTTACAGCGCAGTGTGACAGTGCAACAGTTCAGTGTGACAGTGCAATGTGATGGTGCAGTGTGACAGTACAGTGTGACAGTACAGTGTGGCAGTGCTGTGTGGCTGTGCAGTGTGATGGTGCAGTGTGATGGTGTAATGTGATGATGCAGTGTGACATTGCAGTGTGACAGTGCAGTGTGGCAGTGCAGTGTGACAGTGCAGTGTGACAGTGCAGCGTGACGGCGCAGTGTGGTGGTGCAGTGTGATGGTGCAGTGTGATGGTGCAGTGTGATGTGCAGCGTGACTGTGCAGTGTGATGGTGCAGTGTGACGGCACAGTGCGATGGTGTAACGGCGCAGTGCGATGTGAAGTATGACTGTGCAGTGTGATGGCACAGTGTGACAGTGCAGTGTGATGATGCAGTGTGACAGTGCAGTGTGATGGTGCAGTCTGATGATGCAGTGTGACAGTGCAGTGTGACAGTGCAATGTGACAATGCAATGTGATGGTGCAGTGCGATAGTACAGCGTGACAGTGCCGTGTGATGGCGCAGTGTGACAGTGCAGTGCGATGTGCAGTATGATTGTGCAGTGTAACAGTGCATTGTGATGTGCAGCCTGATGGTGCAGTGTTACGGCGCAGTGTGAAGGTGCAATGTGATGGTGCAGTCTGATGATGCAGTGTGACAGTACAGTGTGACAGCACAGTGTGACAGTGCAACACTGCAGTGTGACAGTGCAATGTGATGGTGCAGTGTGACAGTACAGTGTGACAGTACAGTGTGACAGTGCAGTGTGGCAGTGCAGTGTGATGGTGCAGTGTGATGGTGCAGTGTGACAGTGCAGTGTGACAGTGCAGTGTGACAGTGCAGTGTGACGGTGCAGTGTGATGGTGCAGTGTGACAGTGCAGTGTGACAGTGCAGTGTGATAGTGCAGTGTGACAGTACAGTGTGACAGTACAGTGTGACAGTGCTGTGTGGCTGTGCAGTGTGATGGTGCAGTGTGACAGTACAGTGTGACAGCGAAGTGTGACAGTGCAACAGTGCAGTGTGACAGTGCAATGTGATGGTGCAGTGTGACAGTACAGTGTGACAGTACAGTGTGACAGTGCTGTGTGGCCGTGCAGTGTGATGGTGCAGTGTGATGGTGCAGTGTGACAGTGCAGTGTGACAGTGCAGTGTGGCAGTGCAGTGTGACAGTGCAGTGTGGCAGTGCAGTGTGACAGTGCAGTGAGACAGTGCAGTGTGACGGCGCAGTGTGGTGGTGCAGTGTGATGGTGCAGTGTGATGTGCAGCGTGACAATGCAGTGTGACGGTGCAGTGTGATGGTGCAGTGTGACTGTGCGGTGTGATGGTGCAGTGTGATGGTGCAGTGTGACTGTGCAGTGTGATGGTGCAGTGTGATGGTGCAGTGTGACAGTACAGTGTGACAGTACAGTGTGACAGTGCTGTGTGGCTGTGCAGTGTGATGGTGCAGTGTGACAGTACAGTGTGACAGCGAAGTGTGACAGTGCAACAGTGCAGTGTGACAGTGCAATGTGATGGTGCAGTGTGACAGTACAGTGTGACAGTACAGTGTGACAGTGCTGTGTGGCTGTGCAGTGTGATGGTGCAGTGTGATGGTGCAGTGTGACTGTGCAGTGTGATGGTGCAGTGTGACTGTGCAGTGTGATGGTGCAGCATGACCATGCAGTTTGACTGTGCAGTGTGATGGTGCAGTGTGATGGTGCATTGTGACAGTGTAGTGTGACAATGCAGTGTGGTGGTGCAGAGTGATGGAGTAGTGTGACAGTGCAGTGTGATGGTGCAGTGTGATGGTGCATTGTGACAGTGTAGTGTGACAATGCAGTGTGGTGCTGCAGAGTGATGGAGTAGTGTGACAATGCAGTGTGATGGTGCAGTGTGACAGTGCTTTGTGACAGTACAGTGTGATGGTGCAGAGTGATGGTGCAGTGTGACAGTGCAGTGTGACAATGCAGTGTGATGGTGCAGTGCGATGGTGCAGTGTGACAGTGAAGTGTGACAAAGTGTGATGGTGCAGTGTGATGTGCAGCGTGACAATGCAGTGTGATGGTGCAGTGTGATGGTGCAGTGTGACTGTGCAGTGTGACAGTGCAGTGTGACAGTACAGTGCGATGTGCAGTGTGATGGTGCAGTGTGATGGTGCAGTGTGATGGTGCAGTCTGATGATGCAGTGTGACAGTACAGTGTGACAGTGCAATGTGACAATGCAATGTGATGGTGCAGTGTGATAGTACAGCGTGACAGTGCCGTGTGACAATGCAGCGTGATGTGCAGTGTGACAGTGCAGTGTGACAGTGCAGTGTGATAGTGCAGTGTGACAGTACAGTGTGACAGTACAGTGTGACAGTGCTGTGTGGCTGTGCAGTGTGCTGGTGCAGTGTGACAGTACAGTGTGACAGCGAAGTGTGACAGTGCAACAGTGCAGTGTGACAGTGCAATGTGATGGTGCAGTGTGACAGTACAGTGTGACAGTACAGTGTGACAGTGCTGTGTGGCTGTGCAGTGTGATGGTGCAGTGTGATGGTGCAGTGTGACAGTGCAGTGTGACAGTGCAGTGTGGCAGTGCAGTGTGACAGTGCAGTGTGGCAGTGCAGTGTGACAGTGCAGTGAGACAGTGCAGTGTGACGGCGCAGTGTGACTGTGCAGTGTGATGGTGCAGTGTGACTGTGCAGTGTGATGGTGCAGCATGACAGTGCAGTGTGACGGTGCAGAGTGGCAGTGCAGTGTGACAGTGCAGTGTGGCAGTGCAGTGTGACAGTGCAGTGAGACAGTGCAGTGTGACGGCGCAGTGTGGTGGTGCAGTGTGATGGTGCAGTGTGATGGTGCAGTGTGATGTGCAGCGTGACAATGCAGTGTGACGGTGCAGTGTGATGGTGCAGTGTGACTGTGCGGTGTGATGGTGCAGTGTGATGGTGCAGTGTGACTGTGCAGTGTGATGGTGCAGTGTGATGGTGCAGTGTGACAGTACAGTGTGACAGTACAGTGTGACAGTTGCTGTGTGGCTGTGCAGTGTGATGGTGCAGTGTGACAGTACAGTGTGACATGCGAAAGTGTGACAGTGCTACAGTGCAGTGTGACAGTGCAATGTGATGGTAGCAGTGTGACAGTACGTGTGACAGTACAGTGTGACAGTGCTGTGTGGCTGTGCAGTGTGATGTGCAGTGTGATGGTGCAGTGTGACTGGTGCAGTGTTGATGGTGCAGTGTGACTGTGCAGTGTGATGGTGCAGCATGACCATGCAGTTTGCCTGTGCAGTGTGATGGGCAATGTGATGGTGCATGTGACAGTGCAGTGTGACAGTGCAGTGTGATGGTGCGTGTGATGGTGCATTGTGACAGTGTAGTGTGACAATGCAGTGTGGTGGTGCAGAGTGATGGAGTAGTGTGACAGTGCAGTGTGATGGTGCAGTGTGATGGTGCAGTGTGACAGTGTAGTGTGACATGCAGTGTGAGCTGCAGAGTGATGGTAGTAGTGTGACAATGCAGTGTGATGGTGCAGTGTGACAGTGCTTTGTGACAGTACAGTGTGATGGTGCAGAGTGATGGTGCAGTGTGACAGTGCAGTGTGACAATGCAGTGTGATGGTGCAGTGCGATGGTGCAGTGTGACAGTGAAGTGTGACAAAGTGTGATGGTGCAGTGTGATGTGCAGCGTGACAATGCAGTGTGATGGTGCAGTGTGATGGTGCAGTGTGACTGTGCAGTGTGACAGTGCAGTGTGACAGTACAGTGCGATGTGCAGTGTGATGGTGCAGTGTGATGGTGCAGTGTGATGGTGCAGTCTGATGATGCAGTGTGACAGTACAGTGTGACAGTGCAATGTGACAATGCAATGTGATGGTGCAGTGTGATAGTACAGCGTGACAGTGCCGTGTGACAATGCAGCGTGATGGTGCAGTGTGACAGTGCAGTGTGACAGTGCAGTGTGATAGTGCAGTGTGACAGTACAGTGTGACAGTACAGTGTGACAGTGCTGTGTGGCTGTGCAGTGTGCTGGTGCAGTGTGACAGTACAGTGTGACAGCGAAGTGTGACAGTGCAACAGTGCAGTGTGACAGTGCAATGTGATGGTGCAGTGTGACAGTACAGTGTGACAGTACAGTGTGACAGTGCTGTGTGGCTGTGCAGTGTGATGGTGCAGTGTGATGGTGCAGTGTGACAGTGCAGTGTGACAGTGCAGTGTGGCAGTGCAGTGTGACAGTGCAGTGTGGCAGTGCAGTGTGACAGTGCAGTGAGACAGTGCAGTGTGACGGCGCAGTGTGACTGTGCAGTGTGATGGTGCAGTGTGACTGTGCAGTGTGATGGTGCAGCATGACAGTGCAGTGTGACGGTGCAGAGTGATGGTGCAGTGTGACAGTGCAGTGTGGCAGTGCAGTGTGACAGTACAGTGTGACAGTACAGTGTGACAGTGCTGTGTGGCTGTGCAGTGTGATGGTGCAGTGTGCTGGTGCAGTGTGACAGTGCAGTGTGACAGTGCAGTGTGGCAGTGCAGTGTGACAGTGCAGTGTGGCAGTGCAGTGTGACAGTGCAGTGTGGCAGTGCAGTGAGACATTGCAGTGTGGCAGTGCAGTGAGACATTGCAGTGTGACGGCGCAGTGTGATGGTGCAGTGTGACAGTGCAGTGTGACAGAGCAGTGTGACTGTGCAGTGTGATGGTGCAGCATGACAGTGCAGTGTGACGGTGCAGAGTGATGGTGCAGTGTGACAGTGCAGTGTGACAGTGCAGTGTGACAGTGCAGTGTGGCAGTGCAGTGTGACAGTACAGTGTGACAGTACAGTGTGACAGTGCTGTGTGGCTGTGCAGTGTGATGGTGCAGTGTGCTGGTGCAGTGTGACAGTGCAGTGTGACAGTGCAGTGTGGCAGTGCAGTGTGACAGTGCAGTGTGGCAGTGCAGTGTGGTGGTGCAGTGTGATAGTGCAGTGTGACAGTACAGTGTGACAGTACAGTGTGACAGTGCTGTGTGGCTGTGCAGTGTGCTGGTGCAGTGTGACAGTACAGTGTGACAGCGAAGTGTGACAGTGCAACAGTGCAGTGTGACAGTGCAATGTGATGGTGCAGTGTGACAGTACAGTGTGACAGTACAGTGTGACAGTGCTGTGTGGCTGTGCAGTGTGATGTTGCAGTGTGATGGGCAGTATGACAGTGCAGGTGTACAGTGCAGTGTGGCAGTGCAGTGTGACAGTGCAGTGTGGCAGTGCAGTGTGACAGTGCAGTGAGACAGTGCAGTGTGACGGCGCAGTGTGACTGTGCAGTGTGATGGTGCAGTGTGACGGTGCAGCATGATAGTGCAGTGTGACGGTGCAGAGTGGCAGTGCAGTGTGACAGTGCTGTGTGGCTGTGCAGTGTGCTGGTGCAGTGTGACAGTACAGTGTGACAGCGAAGTGTGACAGTGCAACAGTGCAGTGTGACAGTGCAATGTGATGGTGCAGTGTGACAGTACAGTGTGACAGTACAGTGTGACAGTGCCGTGTGGCAGTGCAGTGTGATGGTGCAGTGTGATGGTGCAGTGTGACAGTGCAGTGTGACAGTGCAGTGTGGCAGTGCAGTGTGACAGTGCAGTGTGGCAGTGCAGTGTGATGGTGCAGTGTGATGGTGCAGTCTGATGGTGCAGTGTGACAGTACAGTGTGACAGTGCAGTGTGACAGTGCAGTGTGATGGTGCAGTGTGATAGTACAGCGTGACAGTGCCGTGTGACAATGCAGCGTGATGGTGCAGTGTGACAGTGCAGTGTGACAGTGCAGTGTGATAGTGCAGTGTGACAGTACAGTGTGACAGTACAGTGTGACAGTGCTGTGTGGCTGTGCAGTGTGCTGGTGCAGTGTGACAGTACAGTGTGACAGCGAAGTGTGACAGTGCAACAGTGCAGTGTGACAGTGCAATGTGATGGTGCAGTGTGACAGTACAGTGTGACAGTACAGTGTGACAGTGCTGTGTGGCAGTGCAGTGTGATGGTGCAGTGTGATGGTGCAGTGTGACAGTGCAGTGTGACAGTGCAGTGTGGCAGTGCAGTGTGACAGTGCAGTGTGGCAGTGCAGTGTGACAGTGCAGTGAGACAGTGCAGTGTGACGGCGCAGTGTGACTGTGCAGTGTGATGGTGCAGTGTGTCTGTGCAGTGTGATGGTGCAGCATGACAGTGCAGTGTGACGGTGCAGAGTGGCAGTGCAGTGTGACAGTGCAGTGTGGCAGTGCAGTGTGACAGTGCAGTGAGACAGTGCAGTGTGACGGCGCAGTGTGGTGGTGCAGTGTGATGGTGCAGTGTGATGGTGCAGTGTGATGTGCAGCGTGACAATGCAGTGTGACGGTGCAGTGTGATGGTGCAGTGTGACTGTGCGGTGTGATGGTGCAGTGTGATGGTGCAGTGTGACTGTGCAGTGTGATGGTGCAGTGTGATGGTGCAGTGTGACAGTACAGTGTGACAGTACAGTGTGACAGTGCTGTGTGGCTGTGCAGTGTGATGGTGCAGTGTGACAGTACAGTGTGACAGCGAAGTGTGACAGTGCAACAGTGCAGTGTGACAGTGCAATGTGATGGTGCAGTGTGACAGTACAGTGTGACAGTACAGTGTGACAGTGCTGTGTGGCTGTGCAGTGTGATGGTGCAGTGTGATGGTGCAGTGTGACTGTGCAGTGTGATGGTGCAGTGTGACTGTGCAGTGTGATGGTGCAGCATGACCATGCAGTTTGACTGTGCAGTGTGATGGGGCAATGTGATGGTGCAATGTGACAGTGCAGTGTGACAGTGCAGTGTGATGGTGCAGTGTGATGGTGCATTGTGACAGTGTAGTGTGACAATGCAGTGTGGTGGTGCAGAGTGATGGAGTAGTGTGACAGTGCAGTGTGATGGTGCAGTGTGATGGTGCATTGTGACAGTGTAGTGTGACAATGCAGTGTGGTGCTGCAGAGTGATGGAGTAGTGTGACAATGCAGTGTGATGGTGCAGTGTGACAGTGCTTTGTGACAGTACAGTGTGATGGTGCAGAGTGATGGTGCAGTGTGACAGTGCAGTGTGACAATGCAGTGTGATGGTGCAGTGCGATGGTGCAGTGTGACAGTGAAGTGTGACAAAGTGTGATGGTGCAGTGTGATGTGCAGCGTGACAATGCAGTGTGATGGTGCAGTGTGATGGTGCAGTGTGACTGTGCAGTGTGACAGTGCAGTGTGACAGTACAGTGCGATGTGCAGTGTGATGGTGCAGTGTGATGGTGCAGTGTGATGGTGCAGTCTGATGATGCAGTGTGACAGTACAGTGTGACAGTGCAATGTGACAATGCAATGTGATGGTGCAGTGTGATAGTACAGCGTGACAGTGCCGTGTGACAATGCAGCGTGATGGTGCAGTGTGACAGTGCAGTGTGACAGTGCAGTGTGACAGTACAGTGTGACAGTACAGTGTGACAGTGCTGTGTGGCTGTGCAGTGTGCTGGTGCAGTGTGACAGTACAGTGTGACAGCAAAGTGTGACAGTGCAACAGTGCAGTGTGACAGTGCAATGTGATGGTGCAGTGTGACAGTACAGTGTGACAGTACAGTGTGACAGAGCTGTGTGGCTGTGCAGTGTGATGGTGCAGTGTGATGGTGCAGTGTGACAGTGCAGTGTGACAGTGCAGTGTGGCAGTGCAGTGTGACAGTGCAGTGTGGCAGTGCAGTGTGACAGTGCAGTGAGACAGTGCAGTGTGACGGCGCAGTGTGACTGTGCAGTGTGATGGTGCAGTGTGACTGTGCAGTGTGATGGTGCAGCATGACAGTGCAGTGTGACGGTGCAGAGTGATGGTGCAGTGTGACAGTGCAGTGTGGCAGTGCAGTGTGACAGTACAGTGTGACAGTACAGTGTGACAGTGCTGTGTGGCTGTGCAGTGTGATGGTGCAGTGTGCTGGTGCAGTGTGACAGTGCAGTGTGACAGTGCAGTGTGGCAGTGCAGTGTGACAGTGCAGTGTGGCACTGCAGTGTGACAGTGCAGTGTGGCAGTGCAGTGTGACAGTGCAGTGAGACATTGCAGTGTGACGGCGCAGTGTGATGGTGCAGTGTGACAGTGCAGTGTGACAGAGCAGTGTGACTGTGCAGTGTGATGGTGCAGCATGACAGTGCAGTGTGACGGTGCAGAGTGATGGTGCAGTGTGACAGTGCAGTGTGACAGTGCAGTGTGACAGTGCAGTGTGGCAGTGCAGTGTGACAGTACAGTGTGACAGTACAGTGTGACAGTGCTGTGTGGCCATGCAGTGTGATGGTGCAGTGTGGTGGTGCAGTGTGACAGTGCAGTGTGACAGTGCAGTGTGGCAGTGCAGTGTGACAGTGCAGTGTGGCAGTGCAGTGTGACAGTGCAGTGAGACAGTGCAGTGTGACGGCGCAGTGTGATGGTGCAGTGTGACAGTGCAGTGTGACAGAGCAGTGTGACTGTGCAGTGTGATGGTGCAGCATGACAGTGCAGTGTGACGGTGCAGAGTGATGGTGCAGTGTGACAGTGCAGTGCGATGTGCAGTGTGATGGTGCAGTGTGACGGCGCAGTGTGATGGTGCAGCATGACAGTGCAGTGTGACGGTGCAGTGTGATGGTGCAGTGTGACAGTGCAGTGTGGCAGTGCAGTGTGATGGTGCAGTGTGACAGTGCAGTGTGGCAGTGCAGTGTGATGGTGCAGTGTGACAGTACAGTGTGACAGTACAGTGTGACAGTGCTGTGTGGCTGTGCAGTGTGATGGTGCAGTGTGACAGTACAGTGTGACAGCGCAGTGTGACAGTGCAACAGTGCAGTGTGATAGTGCAATGTGATGGTGCAGTGTGACAGTGCAGTGTGACAGTGCAGTGTGGCAGTGCAGTGTGACAGTGCAGTGTGACAGTGCAGTGTGACAGTGCAGTGAGACAGTGCAGTGTGACGGCGCAGTGTGACTGTGCAGTGTGATGGTGCAGTGTGACTGTGCAGTGTGATGGTGCAGCATGACAGTGCAGTGTGACGGTGCAGAGTGGCAGTGCAGTGTGACAGTGCAGTGTGGCAGTGCAGTGTGACAGTGCAGTGAGACAGTGCAGTGTGACGGCGCAGTGTGGTGGTGCAGTGTGATGGTGCAGTGTGATGGTGCAGTGTGATGTGCAGCGTGACAATGCAGTGTGACGGTGCAGTGTGATGGTGCAGTGTGACTGTGCGGTGTGATGGTGCAGTGTGATGGTGCAGTGTGACAGTGCAGTGTGATGGTGCAGTGTGATGGTGCAGTGTGACAGTACAGTGTGACAGTACAGTGTGACAGTGCTGTGTGGCCATGCAGTGTGATGGTGCAGTGTGGCAGTGCAGTGTGACAGCGAAGTGTGACAGTGCAACAGTGCAGTGTGACAGTGCAATGTGATGGTGCAGTGTGACAGTACAGTGTGACAGTACAGTGTGACAGTGCTGTGTGGCTGTGCAGTGTGATGGTGCAGTGTGATGGTGCAGTGTGACTGTGCAGTGTGATGGTGCAGTGTGACTGTGCAGTGTGATGGTGCAGCATGACCATGCAGTTTGACTGTGCAGTGTGATGGGGCAATGTGATGGTGCAATGTGACAGTGCAGTGTGACAGTGCAGTGTGATGGTGCAGTGTGATGGTGCATTGTGACAGTGTAGTGTGACAATGCAGTGTGGTGGTGCAGAGTGATGGAGTAGTGTGACAGTGCAGTGTGATGGTGCAGTGTGATGGTGCATTGTGACAGTGTAGTGTGACAATGCAGTGTGGTGCTGCAGAGTGATGGAGTAGTGTGACAATGCAGTGTGATGGTGCAGTGTGACAGTGCTTTGTGACAGTACAGTGTGATGGTGCAGAGTGATGGTGCAGTGTGACAGTGCAGTGTGACAATGCAGTGTGATGGTGCAGTGCGATGGTGCAGTGTGACAGTGAAGTGTGACAGTGCAGTGTGACAGTACAGTGCGATGTGCAGTGTGATGGTGCAGTGTGATGGTGCAGTGTGATGGTGCAGTCTGATGATGCAGTGTGACAGTACAGTGTGACAGTGCAATGTGACAATGCAATGTGATGGTGCAGTGTGATAGTACAGCGTGACAGTGCCGTGTGACAATGCAGCGTGATGGTGCAGTGTGACAGTGCAGTGTGACAGTGCAGTGTGATAGTGCAGTGTGACAGTACAGTGTGACAGTACAGTGTGACAGTGCTGTGTGGCTGTGCAGTGTGCTGGTGCAGTGTGACAGTACAGTGTGACAGCGAAGTGTGACAGTGCAACAGTGCAGTGTGACAGTGCAATGTGATGGTGCAGTGTGACAGTACAGTGTGACAGTACAGTGTGACAGTGCTGTGTGGCTGTGCAGTGTGATGGTGCAGTGTGATGGTGCAGTGTGACAGTGCAGTGTGACAGTGCAGTGTGACAGTGCAGTGAGACAGTGCAGTGTGACGGCGCAGTGTGACTGTGCAGTGTGATGGTGCAGTGTGACTGTGCAGTGTGATGGTGCAGCATGACAGTGCAGTGTGACGGTGCAGAGTGATGGTGCAGTGTGACAGTGCAGTGTGGCAGTGCAGTGTGACAGTACAGTGTGACAGTACAGTGTGACAGTGCTGTGTGGCCGTGCAGTGTGATGGTGCAGTGTGATGGTGCAGTGTGACAGTGCAGTGTGACAGTGCAGTGTGGCAGTGCAGTGTGACAGTGCAGTGTGGCAGTGCAGTGTGACAGTGCAGTGTGGCAGTGCAGTGTGACAGTGCAGTGAGACATTGCAGTGTGACGGCGCAGTGTGATGGTGCAGTGTGACAGTGCAGTGTGACAGAGCAGTGTGACTGTGCAGTGTGATGGTGCAGCATGACAGTGCAGTGTGACGGTGCAGTGTGATGGTGCAGTGTGACAGTGCAGTGTGACAGTGCAGTGTGACAGTGCAGTGTGGCAGTGCAGTGTGACAGTACAGTGTGACAGTACAGTGTGACAGTGCTGTGTGGCTGTGCAGTGTGATGGTGCAGTGTGCTGGTGCAGTGTGACAGTGCAGTGTGACAGTGCAGTGTGGCAGTGCAGTGTGACAGTGCAGTGTGGCAGTGCAGTGTGACAGTGCAGTGAGACAGTGCAGTGTGACGGCGCAGTGTGATGGTGCAGTGTGACAGTGCAGTGTGACAGAGCAGTGTGACTGTGCAGTGTGATGGTGCAGCATGACAGTGCAGTGTGACGGTGCAGAGTGATGGTGCAGTGTGACAGTGCAGTGCGATGTGCAGTGTGATGGTGCAGTGTGACGGCGCAGTGTGATGGTGCAGCATGACAGTGCAGTGTGACGGCGCAGTGTGATGGTGCAGTGTGACAGTGCAGTGTGGCAGTGCAGTGTGATGGTGCAGTGTGACAGTGCAGTGTGGCAGTGCAGTGTGATGGTGCAGTGTGACAGTACAGTGTGACAGTACAGTGTGACAGTGCTGTGTGGCTGTGCAGTGTGATGGTGCAGTGTGACAGTACAGTGTGACAGCGCAGTGTGACAGTGCAACAGTGCAGTGTGATAGTGCAATGTGATGGTGCAGTGTGACAGTACAGTGTGACAGTACAGTGTGACAGTGCTGTGTGGCTGTGCAGTGTGATGGTGCAGTGTGATGGTGCAGTGTGACAGTGCAGTGTGACAGTGCAGTGTGGCAGTGCAGTGTGACAGTGCAGTGTGGCAGTGCAGTGTGACAGTGCAGTGAGACAGTGCAGTGTGACGGCGCAGTGTGACTGTGCAGTGTGATGGTGCAGTGTGACTGTGCAGTGTGATGGTGCAGCATGACAGTGCAGTGTGACGGTGCAGAGTGATGGTGCAGTGTGACAGTGCAGTGTGATGGTGCAGTGTGACAGTGCAGTGCGATGTGCAGTGTGAAGGTGCAGTGTGATGCGCAGTGTGATGGTGCAGTGTGATGGTGCAGTCTGATGATGCAGTGTGACAGTACAGTGTGACAGCGCAGTGTGACAGTGCAACAGTTCAGTGTGACAGTGCAATGTGATGGTGCAGTGTGACAGTACAGTGTGACAGTACAGTGTGGCAGTGCTGTGTGGCTGTGCAGTGTGATGGTGCAGTGTGATGGTGCAATGTGATGATGCAGTGTGACATTGCAGTGTGACAGTGCAGTGTGGCAGTGCAGTGTGACAGTGCAGTGTGACAGTGCAGTGTGACGGCGCAGTGTGGTGGTGCAGTGTGATGGTGCAGTGTGATGGTGCAGTGTGATGTGCAGCGTGACAATGCAGTGTGACGGTGCAGTGTGATGTTCTAGTGTGACTGTGCGGTGTGATGGTGCAGTGTGATGGTGCAGTGTGATGTGCGGTGTGATGGTGCAGTGTGATGGTGCAGTGTGACTGTGCAGTGTGATGGTGCAGTGTGACGGCACAGTGCGATGGTGTAACGGCGCAGTGCGATGTGAAGTATGACTGTGCAGTGTGATGGCACAGTGTGACAGTGCAGTGTGATGATGCAGTGTGACAGTGCAGTGTGATGGTGCAGTCTGATGATGCAGTGTGACAGTGCAGTGTGACAGCACAGTGTGACAGTGCAACACTGCAGTGTGACAGTGCAATGTGATGGTGCAGTGTGACAGTACAGTGTGACAGTACAGTGTGACAGTGCTGTGTGGCTGTGCAGTGTGATGGTGCAGTGTGATGGTGCAGTGTGACAGTGCAGTGTGACAGTGCAGTGCGATGTGCAGTATGATTGTGCAGTGTAACAGTGCATTGTGATGTGCAGCCTGATGGTGCAGTGTTACGGCGCAGTCTGAAGGTGCAATGTGATGGTGCAGTCTGATGATGCAGTGTGACAGTACAGTGTGACAGCACAGTGTGACAGTGCAACACTGCAGTGTGACAGTGCAATGTGATGGTGCAGTGTGACAGTACAGTGTGACAGTACAGTGTGACAGTGCTGTGTGGCTGTGCAGTGTGATGGTGCAGTGTGATGGTGCAGTGTGACAGTGCAGTGTGACAGTGCAGTGCGACAGTGCAGTGTGACGGCGCAGTGTGATGGTGCAGTGTGACAGTGCAGTGTGACAGTGCAGTGTGATAGTGCAGTGTGACAGTACAGTGTGACAGTACAGTGTGACAGTGCTGTGTGGCTGTGCAGTGTGATGGTGCAGTGTGACAGTACAGTGTGACAGCGAAGTGTGACAGTGCAACAGTGCAGTGTGACAGTGCAATGTGATGGTGCAGTGTGACAGTACAGTGTGACAGTACAGTGTGACAGTGCAGTGTGCTGTGCAGTGTGATGGTGCAGTGTGATGGTGCAGTGTGACAGTGCAGTGTGACAGTGCAGTGTGGCAGTGCAGTGTGACAGTGCAGTGTGGGCAGTGCAGTGTGACAGTGCAGTGAGACAGTGCAGTGTGACGGCGCATGTGGTGGGTGCAGTGTGATGTGCAGTGTGATGGTGCAGTGTGATGTGCAGCGTGACAATGCAGTGTGACGGTGCAGTGTGATGGTGCAGTGTGACTGTGCGGTGTGATGGTGCAGTGTGATGGTGCAGGTGTGACTGGTGCAGTGTGATGGTGCAGTGTGGATGGTGCAGTGTGACAGGTACAGTGTGACAGTACAGTGTGACAGTGCTGTGTGGCTGTGCAGTGTGATGGTGCAGTGTGACTGTGCAGTGTGATGGTGCAGCATGACAGTGCAGTGTGACGGTGCAGAGTGATGGTGCAGTGTGACAGTGCAGTGTGGCAGTGCAGTGTGACAGTACAGTGTGACAGTACAGTGTGACAGTGCTGTGTGGCTGTGCAGTGTGATGGTGCAGTGTGCTGGTGCAGTGTGACAGTGCAGTGTGACAGTGCAGTGTGGCAGTGCAGTGTGACAGTGCAGTGTGGCAGTGCAGTGTGACAGTGCAGTGTGGCAGTGCAGTGTGACAGTGCAGTGAGACATTGCAGTGTGACGGCGCAGTGTGATGGTGCAGTGTGACAGTGCAGTGTGACAGAGCAGTGTGACTGTGCAGTGTGATGGTGCAGCATGACAGTGCAGTGTGACGGTGCAGAGTGATGGTGCAGTGTGACAGTGCAGTGTGACAGTGCAGTGTGACAGTGCAGTGTGGCAGTGCAGTGTGACAGTACAGTGTGACAGTACAGTGTGACAGTGCTGTGTGGCTGTGCAGTGTGATGGTGCAGTGTGCTGGTGCAGTGTGACAGTGCAGTGTGACAGTGCAGTGTGGCAGTGCAGTGTGACAGTGCAGTGTGGCAGTGCAGTGTGACAGTGCAGTGAGACAGTGCAGTGTGACGGCGCAGTGTGATGGTGCAGTGTGACAGTGCAGTGTGACAGAGCAGTGTGACTGTGCAGTGTGATGGTGCAGCATGACAGTGCAGTGTGACGGTGCAGAGTGATGGTGCAGTGTGACAGTGCAGTGCGATGTGCAGTGTGATGGTGCAGTGTGACGGCGCAGTGTGATGGTGCAGCATGACAGTGCAGTGTGACGGCGCAGTGTGATGGTGCAGTGTGACAGTGCAGTGTGGCAGTGCAGTGTGATGGTGCAGTGTGACAGTGCAGTGTGGCAGTGCAGTGTGATGGTGCAGTGTGACAGTACAGTGTGACAGTACAGTGTGACAGTGCTGTGTGGCTGTGCAGTGTGATGGTGCAGTGTGACAGTACAGTGTGACAGCGCAGTGTGACAGTGCAACAGTGCAGTGTGATAGTGCAATGTGATGGTGCAGTGTGACAGTACAGTGTGACAGTACAGTGTGACAGTGCTGTGTGGCTGTGCAGTGTGATGGTGCAGTGTGATGGTGCAGTGTGACAGTGCAGTGTGACAGTGCAGTGTGGCAGTGCAGTGTGACAGTGCAGTGTGGCAGTGCAGTGTGACAGTGCAGTGAGACAGTGCAGTGTGACGGCGCAGTGTGACTGTGCAGTGTGATGGTGCAGTGTGACTGTGCAGTGTGATGGTGCAGCATGACAGTGCAGTGTGACGGTGCAGAGTGATGGTGCAGTGTGACAGTGCAGTGTGATGGTGCAGTGTGACAGTGCAGTGCGATGTGCAGTGTGACGGTGCAGTGTGATGCGCAGTGTGATGGTGCAGTGTGATGGTGCAGTCTGATGATGCAGTGTGACAGTACAGTGTGACAGCGCAGTGTGACAGTGCAACAGTTCAGTGTGACAGTGCAATGTGATGGTGCAGTGTGACAGTACAGTGTGACAGTACAGTGTGGCAGTGCTGTGTGGCTGTGCAGTGTGATGGTGCAGTGTGATGGTGCAATGTGATGATGCAGTGTGACATTGCAGTGTGACAGTGCAGTGTGGCAGTGCAGTGTGACAGTGCAGTGTGACAGTGCAGTGTGACGGCGCAGTGTGGTGGTGCAGTGTGATGGTGCAGTGTGATGGTGCAGTGTGATGTGCAGCGTGACAATGCAGTGTGACGGTGCAGTGTGATGTTCTAGTGTGACTGTGCGGTGTGATGGTGCAGTGTGATGGTGCAGTGTGATGTGCGGTGTGATGGTGCAGTGTGATGGTGCAGTGTGACTGTGCAGTGTGATGGTGCAGTGTGACAGTACAGTGTGACAGTACAGTGTGACAGTGCTGTGTGGCTGTGCAGTGTGATGGTGCAGTGTGATGGTGCAGTGTGACAGTGCAGTGTGACAGTGCAGTGTGGCAGTGCAGTGGTGACAGTGCAGTGTGGCAGTGCAGTGTGACAGTGCAGTGAGACAGTGCAGTGTGACGGCGCAGTGTGGTGGTGCAGTGTGATGGTGCAGTGTGATGGTGCAGTGTGATGTGCAGCGTGACAATGCAGTGTGACGGTGCAGTGTGATGGTGCAGTGTGACTGTGCGGTGTGATGGTGCAGTGTGATGGTGCAGTGTGACTGTGCAGTGTGATGGTGCAGTGTGATGGTGCAGTGTGACAGTACAGTGTGACAGTACAGTGTGACAGTGCTGTGTGGCTGTGCAGTGTGATGGTGCAGTGTGACTGTGCAGTGTGATGGTGCAGCATGACAGTGCAGTGTGACGGTGCAGAGTGATGGTGGCAGTGTGACAGTGCAGTGTGGCAGTGCAGTGTGACAGTACAGTGTGACAGTACAGTGTGACAGTGCCGTGTGGCTGTGCAGTGTGATGGTGCAGTGTGCTGGTGCAGTGTGACAGTGCAGTGTGACAGTGCAGTGTGGCAGTGCAGTGTGACAGTGCAGTGTGGCAGTGCAGTGTGACAGTGCAGTGTGGCAGTGCAGTGTGACAGTGCAGTGAGACATTGCAGTGTGACGGTGCAGTGTGATGGTGCAGTGTGACAGTGCAGTGTGACAGTGCAGTGTGACAGTACAGTGTGACAGCGCAGTGTGACAGTGCAACAGTGCAGTGTGACAGTGCAATGTGATGGTGCAGTGTGACAGTGCAGTGTGACAGTGCAGTGTGGCAGTGCAGTGTGACAGTGCAGTGTGGCAGTGCAGTGTGACAGTGCAGTGAGACAGTGCAGTGTGACGGCGCAGTGTGACTGTGCAGTGTGATGGTGCAGTGTGACTGTGCAGTGTGATGGTGCAGCATGACAGTGCAGTGTGACGGTGCAGAGTGGCAGTGCAGTGTGACAGTGCAGTGTGGCAGTGCAGTGTGACAGTGCAGTGAGACAGTGCAGTGTGACGGCGCAGTGTGGTGGTGCAGTGTGATGGTGCAGTGTGATGGTGCAGTGTGATGTGCAGCGTGACAATGCAGTGTGACGGTGCAGTGTGATGGTGCAGTGTGACTGTGCGGTGTGATGGTGCAGTGTGATGGTGCAGTGTGACTGTGCAGTGTGATGGTGCAGTGTGATGGTGCAGTGTGACAGTACAGTGTGACAGTACAGTGTGACAGTGCTGTGTGGCTGTGCAGTGTGATGGTGCAGTGTGACAGTACAGTGTGACAGCGAAGTGTGACAGTGCAACAGTGCAGTGTGACAGTGCAATGTGATGGTGCAGTGTGACAGTACAGTGTGACAGTACAGTGTGACAGTGCTGTGTGGCTGTGCAGTGTGATGGTGCAGTGTGATGGTGCAGTGTGACTGTGCAGTGTGATGGTGCAGTGTGACTGTGCAGTGTGATGGTGCAGCATGACCATGCAGTTTGACTGTGCAGTGTGATGGGGCAATGTGATGGTGCAATGTGACAGTGCAGTGTGACAGTGCAGTGTGATGGTGCAGTGTGATGGTGCATTGTGACAGTGTAGTGTGACAATGCAGTGTGGTGGTGCAGAGTGATGGAGTAGTGTGACAGTGCAGTGTGATGGTGCAGTGTGATGGTGCATTGTGACAGTGTAGTGTGACAATGCAGTGTGGTGCTGCAGAGTGATGGAGTAGTGTGACAATGCAGTGTGATGGTGCAGTGTGACAGTGCTTTGTGACAGTACAGTGTGATGGTGCAGAGTGATGGTGCAGTGTGACAGTGCAGTGTGACAATGCAGTGTGATGGTGCAGTGCGATGGTGCAGTGTGACAGTGAAGTGTGACAGTGCAGTGTGACAGTACAGTGCGATGTGCAGTGTGATGGTGCAGTGTGATGGTGCAGTGTGATGGTGCAGTCTGATGATGCAGTGTGACAGTACAGTGTGACAGTGCAATGTGACAATGCAATGTGATGGTGCAGTGTGATAGTACAGCGTGACAGTGCCGTGTGACAATGCAGCGTGATGGTGCAGTGTGACAGTGCAGTGTGACAGTGCAGTGTGATAGTGCAGTGTGACAGTACAGTGTGACAGTACAGTGTGACAGTGCTGTGTGGCTGTGCAGTGTGCTGGTGCAGTGTGACAGTACAGTGTGACAGCGAAGTGTGACAGTGCAACAGTGCAGTGTGACAGTGCTGTGTGGCTGTGCAGTGTGATGGTGCAGTGTGCTGGTGCAGTGTGACAGTGCAGTGTGACAGTGCAGTGTGGCAGTGCAGTGTGACAGTGCAGTGTGGCAGTGCAGTGTGACAGTGCAGTGTGGCAGTGCAGTGTGACAGTGCAGTGAGACATTGCAGTGTGACGGCGCAGTGTGATGGTGCAGTGTGACAGTGCAGTGTGACAGAGCAGTGTGACTGTGCAGTGTGATGGTGCAGCATGACAGTGCAGTGTGACGGTGCAGAGTGATGGTGCAGTGTGACAGTGCAGTGTGACAGTGCAGTGTGACAGTGCAGTGTGGCAGTGCAGTGTGACAGTACAGTGTGACAGTACAGTGTGACAGTGCTGTGTGGCCGTGCAGTGTGATGGTGCAGTGTGCTGGTGCAGTGTGACAGTGCAGTGTGACAGTGCAGTGTGGCAGTGCAGTGTGACAGTGCAGTGTGGCAGTGCAGTGTGACAGTGCAGTGAGACAGTGCAGTGTGACGGCGCAGTGTGATGGTGCAGTGTGACAGTGCAGTGTGACAGAGCAGTGTGACTGTGCAGTGTGATGGTGCAGCATGACAGTGCAGTGTGACGGTGCAGAGTGATGGTGCAGTGTGACAGTGCAGTGCGATGTGCAGTGTGATGGTGCAGTGTGACGGCGCAGTGTGATGGTGCAGCATGACAGTGCAGTGTGACGGCGCAGTGTGATGGTGCAGTGTGACAGTGCAGTGTGGCAGTGCAGTGTGATGGTGCAGTGTGACAGTGCAGTGTGGCAGTGCAGTGTGATGGTGCAGTGTGACAGTACAGTGTGACAGTACAGTGTGACAGTGCTGTGTGGCTGTGCAGTGTGATGGTGCAGTGTGACAGTACAGTGTGACAGCGCAGTGTGACAGTGCAACAGTGCAGTGTGATAGTGCAATGTGATGGTGCAGTGTGACAGTACAGTGTGACAGTACAGTGTGACAGTGCTGTGTGGCTGTGCAGTGTGATGGTGCAGTGTGATGGTGCAGTGTGACAGTGCAGTGTGACAGTGCAGTGTGGCAGTGCAGTGTGACAGTGCAGTGTGGCAGTGCAGTGTGACAGTGCAGTGAGACAGTGCAGTGTGACGGCGCAGTGTGACTGTGCAGTGTGATGGTGCAGTGTGACTGTGCAGTGTGATGGTGCAGCATGACAGTGCAGTGTGACGGTGCAGAGTGATGGTGCAGTGTGACAGTGCAGTGTGATGGTGCAGTGTGACAGTGCAGTGCGATGTGCAGTGTGACGGTGCAGTGTGATGCGCAGTGTGATGGTGCAGTGTGATGGTGCAGTCTGATGATGCAGTGTGACAGTACAGTGTGACAGCGCAGTGTGACAGTGCAACAGTTCAGTGTGACAGTGCAATGTGATGGTGCAGTGTGACAGTACAGTGTGACAGTACAGTGTGGCAGTGCTGTGTGGCTGTGCAGTGTGATGGTGCAGTGTGATGGTGCAGTGTGATGATGCAGTGTGACATTGCAGTGTGACAGTGCAGTGTGGCAGTGCAGTGTGACAGTGCAGTGTGACAGTGCAGTGTGACGGCGCAGTGTGGTGGTGCAGTGTGATGGTGCAGTGTGATGGTGCAGTGTGATGTGCAGCGTGACAATGCAGTGTGACGGTGCAGTGTGATGTTCTAGTGTGACTGTGCGGTGTGATGGTGCAGTGTGATGGTGCAGTGTGATGTGCGGTGTGATGGTGCAGTGTGATGGTGCAGTGTGACTGTGCAGTGTGATGGTGCAGTGTGACAGTACAGTGTGACAGTACAGTGTGACAGTGCTGTGTGGCTGTGCAGTGTGATGGTGCAGTGTGATGGTGCAGTGTGACAGTGCAGTGTGACAGTGCAGTGTGGCAGTGCAGTGTGACAGTGCAGTGTGGCAGTGCAGTGTGACAGTGCAGTGAGACAGTGCAGTGTGACGGCGCAGTGTGGTGGTGCAGTGTGATGGTGCAGTGTGATGGTGCAGTGTGATGTGCAGCGTGACAATGCAGTGTGACGGTGCAGTGTGATGGTGCAGTGTGACTGTGCGGTGTGATGGTGCAGTGTGATGGTGCAGTGTGACAGTGCAGTGTGATGGTGCAGTGTGATGGTGCAGTGTGACAGTACAGTGTGACAGTACAGTGTGACAGTGCTGTGTGGCTGTGCAGTGTGATGGTGCAGTGTGACTGTGCAGTGTGATGGTGCAGTGTGACAGTGCAGTGTGGCAGTGCAGTGTGACAGTACAGTGTGACAGTACAATGTGACAGTGCTGTGTGGCTGTGCAGTGTGATGGTGCAGTGTGCTGGTGCAGTGTGACAGTGCAGTGTGACAGTGCAGTGTGGCAGTGCAGTGTGACAGTGCAGTGTGGCAGTGCAGTGTGACAGTGCAGTGTGGCAGTGCAGTGTGACAGTGCAGTGAGACATTGCAGTGTGACGGCGCAGTGTGATGGTGCAGTGTGACAGTGCAGTGTGACAGTGCAGTGTGACAGTACAGTGTGACAGCGCAGTGTGACAGTGCAACAGTGCAGTGTGACAGTGCAATGTGATGGTGCAGTGTGACAGTGCAGTGTGACGGTGCAGTGTGGCAGTGCAGTGTGACAGTGCAGTGTGGCAGTGCAGTGTGACAGTGCAGTGAGACAGTGCAGTGTGACGGCGCAGTGTGACTGTGCAGTGTGATGGTGCAGTGTGACTGTGCAGTGTGATGGTGCAGCATGACAGTGCAGTGTGACGGTGCAGAGTGGCAGTGCAGTGTGACAGTGCAGTGTGGCAGTGCAGTGTGACAGTGCAGTGAGACAGTGCAGTGTGACGGCGCAGTGTGGTGGTGCAGTGTGATGGTGCAGTGTGATGGTGCAGTGTGATGTGCAGCGTGACAATGCAGTGTGACGGTGCAGTGTGATGGTGCAGTGTGACTGTGCGGTGTGATGGTGCAGTGTGATGGTGCAGTGTGACTGTGCAGTGTGATGGTGCAGTGTGATGGTGCAGTGTGACAGTACAGTGTGACAGTACAGTGTGACAGTGCTGTGTGGCTGTGCAGTGTGATGGTGCAGTGTGACAGTACAGTGTGACAGCGAAGTGTGACAGTGCAACAGTGCAGTGTGACAGTGCAATGTGATGGTGCAGTGTGACAGTACAGTGTGACAGTACAGTGTGACAGTGCTGTGTGGCTGTGCAGTGTGATGGTGCAGTGTGATGGTGCAGTGTGACTGTGCAGTGTGATGGTGCAGTGTGACTGTGCAGTGTGATGGTGCAGCATGACCATGCAGTTTGACTGTGCAGTGTGATGGGGCAATGTGATGGTGCAATGTGACAGTGCAGTGTGACAGTGCAGTGTGATGGTGCAGTGTGATGGTGCATTGTGACAGTGTAGTGTGACAATGCAGTGTGGTGGTGCAGAGTGATGGAGTAGTGTGACAGTGCAGTGTGATGGTGCAGTGTGATGGTGCATTGTGACAGTGTAGTGTGACAATGCAGTGTGGTGCTGCAGAGTGATGGAGTAGTGTGACAATGCAGTGTGATGGTGCAGTGTGACAGTGCTTTGTGACAGTACAGTGTGATGGTGCAGAGTGATGGTGCAGTGTGACAGTGCAGTGTGACAATGCAGTGTGATGGTGCAGTGCGATGGTGCAGTGTGACAGTGAAGTGTGACAGTGCAGTGTGACAGTACAGTGCGATGTGCAGTGTGATGGTGCAGTGTGATGGTGCAGTGTGATGGTGCAGTCTGATGATGCAGTGTGACAGTACAGTGTGACAGTGCAATGTGACAATGCAATGTGATGGTGCAGTGTGATAGTACAGCGTGACAGTGCCGTGTGACAATGCAGCGTGATGGTGCAGTGTGACAGTGCAGTGTGACAGTGCAGTGTGATAGTGCAGTGTGACAGTACAGTGTGACAGTACAGTGTGACAGTGCTGTGTGGCTGTGCAGTGTGCTGGTGCAGTGTGACAGTACAGTGTGACAGCGAAGTGTGACAGTGCAACAGTGCAGTGTGACAGTGCAATGTGATGGTGCAGTGTGACAGTACAGTGTGACAGTACAGTGTGACAGTGCTGTGTGGCTGTGCAGTGTGATGGTGCAGTGTGATGGTGCAGTGTGACAGTGCAGTGTGACAGTGCAGTGTGGCAGTGCAGTGTGACAGTGCAGTGTGGCAGTGCAGTGTGACAGTGCAGTGAGACAGTGCAGTGTGACGGCGCAGTGTGACTGTGCAGTGTGATGGTGCAGTGTGACTGTGCAGTGTGATGGTGCAGCATGACAGTGCAGTGTGACGGTGCAGAGTGATGGTGCAGTGTGACAGTGCAGTGTGGCAGTGCAGTGTGACAGTACAGTGTGACAGTACAGTGTGACAGTGCTGTGTGGCTGTGCAGTGTGATGGTGCAGTGTGCTGGTGCAGTGTGACAGTGCAGTGTGACAGTGCAGTGTGGCAGTGCAGTGTGACAGTGCAGTGTGGCAGTGCAGTGTGACAGTGCAGTGTGGCAGTGCAGTGTGACAGTGCAGTGAGACATTGCAGTGTGACGGCGCAGTGTGATGGTGCAGTGTGACAGTGCAGTGTGACAGAGCAGTGTGACTGTGCAGTGTGATGGTGCAGCATGACAGTGCAGTGTGACGGTGCAGAGTGATGGTGCAGTGTGACAGTGCAGTGTGACAGTGCAGTGTGACAGTGCAGTGTGGCAGTGCAGTGTGACAGTACAGTGTGACAGTACAGTGTGACAGTGCTGTGTGGCTGTGCAGTGTGATGGTGCAGTGTGCTGGTGCAGTGTGACAGTGCAGTGTGACAGTGCAGTGTGGCAGTGCAGTGTGACAGTGCAGTGTGGCAGTGCAGTGTGACAGTGCAGTGAGACAGTGCAGTGTGACGGCGCAGTGTGATGGTGCAGTGTGACAGTGCAGTGTGACAGAGCAGTGTGACTGTGCAGTGTGATGGTGCAGCATGACAGTGCAGTGTGACGGTGCAGAGTGATGGTGCAGTGTGACAGTGCAGTGCGATGTGCAGTGTGATGGTGCAGTGTGACGGCGCAGTGTGATGGTGCAGCATGACAGTGCAGTGTGACGGCGCAGTGTGATGGTGCAGTGTGACAGTGCAGTGTGGCAGTGCAGTGTGATGGTGCAGTGTGACAGTGCAGTGTGGCAGTGCAGTGTGATGGTGCAGTGTGACAGTACAGTGTGACAGTACAGTGTGACAGTGCTGTGTGGCTGTGCAGTGTGATGGTGCAGTGTGACAGTACAGTGTGACAGCGCAGTGTGACAGTGCAACAGTGCAGTGTGATAGTGCAATGTGATGGTGCAGTGTGACAGTACAGTGTGACAGTACAGTGTGACAGTGCTGTGTGGCTGTGCAGTGTGATGGTGCAGTGTGATGGTGCAGTGTGACAGTGCAGTGTGACAGTGCAGTGTGGCAGTGCAGTGTGACAGTGCAGTGTGGCAGTGCAGTGTGACAGTGCAGTGAGACAGTGCAGTGTGACGGCGCAGTGTGACTGTGCAGTGTGATGGTGCAGTGTGACTGTGCAGTGTGATGGTGCAGCATGACAGTGCAGTGTGACGGTGCAGAGTGATGGTGCAGTGTGACAGTGCAGTGTGATGGTGCAGTGTGACAGTGCAGTGCGATGTGCAGTGTGAAGATGCAGTGTGATGCGCAGTGTGATGGTGCAGTGTGATGGTGCAGTCTGATGATGCAGTGTGACAGTACAGTGTGACAGCGCAGTGTGACAGTGCAACAGTTCAGTGTGACAGTGCAATGTGATGGTGCAGTGTGACAGTACAGTGTGACAGTACAGTGTGGCAGTGCTGTGTGGCTGTGCAGTGTGATGGTGCAGTGTGATGGTGCAATGTGATGATGCAGTGTGACATTGCAGTGTGACAGTGCAGTGTGGCAGTGCAGTGTGACAGTGCAGTGTGACAGTGCAGTGTGACGGCGCAGTGTGGTGGTGCAGTGTGATGGTGCAGTGTGATGGTGCAGTGTGATGTGCAGCGTGACAATGCAGTGTGACGGTGCAGTGTGATGTTCTAGTGTGACTGTGCGGTGTGATGGTGCAGTGTGATGGTGCAGTGTGATGTGCGGTGTGATGGTGCAGTGTGATGGTGCAGTGTGACTGTGCAGTGTGATGGTGCAGTGTGACGGCACAGTGCGATGGTGTAACGGCGCAGTGCGATGTGAAGTATGACTGTGCAGTGTGATGGCACAGTGTGACAGTGCAGTGTGATGATGCAGTGTGACAGTGCAGTGTGATGGTGCAGTCTGATGATGCAGTGTGACAGTGCAGTGTGACAGTGCAATGTGACAATGCAATGTGATGGTGCAGTGCGATAGTACAGCGTGACAGTGTCGTGTGATGGCGCAGTGTGACAGTGCAGTGCGATGTGCAGTATGATTGTGCAGTGTAACAGTGCATTGTGATGTGCAGCCTGATGGTGCAGTGTTACGGCGCAGTTTGAAGGTGCAATGTGATGGTGCAGTCTGATGATGCAGTGTGACAGTACAGTGTGACAGCACAGTGTGACAGTGCAACACTGCAGTGTGACAGTGCAATGTGATGGTGCAGTGTGACAGTACAGTGTGACAGTACAGTGTGACAGTGCTGTGTGGCTGTGCAGTGTGATGGTGCAGTGTGATGGTGCAGTGTGACAGTGCAGTGTGACAGTGCAGTGCGACAGTGCAGTGTGACGGCGCAGTGTGATGGTGCAGTGTGACAGTGCAGTGTGACAGTGCAGTGTGATAGTGCAGTGTGACAGTACAGTGTGACAGTACAGTGTGACAGTGCTGTGTGGCTGTGCAGTGTGATGGTGCAGTGTGACAGTACAGTGTGACAGCGAAGTGTGACAGTGCAACAGTGCAGTGTGACAGTGCAATGTGATGGTGCAGTGTGACAGTACAGTGTGACAGTACAGTGTGACAGTGCTGTGTGGCTGTGCAGTGTGATGGTGCAGTGTGATGGTGCAGTGTGACAGTGCAGTGTGACAGTGCAGTGTGGCAGTGCAGTGTGACAGTGCAGTGTGGCAGTGCAGTGTGACAGTGCAGTGAGACAGTGCAGTGTGACGGCGCAGTGTGGTGGTGCAGTGTGATGGTGCAGTGTGATGGTGCAGTGTGATGTGCAGCGTGACAATGCAGTGTGACGGTGCAGTGTGATGGTGCAGTGTGACTGTGCGGTGTGATGGTGCAGTGTGATGGTGCAGTGTGACTGTGCAGTGTGATGGTGCAGTGTGATGGTGCAGTGTGACAGTACAGTGTGACAGTACAGTGTGACAGTGCTGTGTGGCAGTGCAGTGTGATGGTGCAGTGTGATGGTGCAGTGTGACAGTGCAGTGTGATGGTGCAGTGTGACTGTGCAGTGTGATGGTGCAGCATGACCATGCAGTTTGACTGTGCAGTGTGATGGGGCAATGTGATGGTGCAATGTGACAGTGCAGTGTGACAGTGCAGTGTGATGGTGCAGTGTGATGGTGCATTGTGACAGTGTAGTGTGACAATGCAGTGTGGTGGTGCAGAGTGATGGAGTAGTGTGACAATGCAGTGTGATGGTGCAGTGTGACAGTGCTTTGTGACAGTACAGTGTGATGGTGCAGAGTGATGGTGCAGTGTGACAGTGCAGTGTGACAGTGCAGTGTGACAGTGCAGTGTGATAGTGCAGTGTGACAGTACAGTGTGACAGTACAGTGTGACAGTGCTGTGTGGTTGTGCAGTGTGATGGTGCAGTGTGACAGTACAGTGTGACAGCGAAGTGTGACAGTGCAACAGTGCAGTGTGACAGTGCAATGTGATGGTGCAGTGTGATGGTGCATTGTGACAGTGTAGTGTGACAATGCAGTGTGGTGCTGCAGAGTGATGGAGTAGTGTGACAATGCAGTGTGATGGTGCAGTGTGACAGTGCTTTGTGACAGTACAGTGTGATGGTGCAGAGTGATGGTGCAGTGTGACAGTGCAGTGTGACAGTGCAGTGTGACAGTGCAGTGTGATAGTGCAGTGTGACAGTACAGTGTGACAGTACAGTGTGACAGTGCTGTGTGGCTGTGCAGTGTGATGGTGCAGTGTGATGGTGCAGTGTGACTGTGCAGTGTGATGGTGCAGTGTGACTGTGCAGTGTGATGGTGCAGCATGACCATGCAGTTTGACTGTGCAGTGTGATGGGGCAATGTGATGGTGCAATGTGACAGCGAAGTGTGACAGTGCAACAGTGCAGTGTGACAGTGCAATGTGATGGTGCAGTGTGACAGTACAGTGTGACAGTACAGTGTGACAGTGCTGTGTGGCTGTGCAGTGTGATGGTGCAGTGTGATGGTGCAGTGTGACTGTGCAGTGTGATGGTGCAGTGTGACTGTGCAGTGTGATGGTGCAGCATGACCATGCAGTTTGACTGTGCAGTGTGATGGGGCAATGTGATGGTGCAATGTGACAGTGCAGTGTGACAGTGCAGTGTGATGGTGCAGTGTGATGGTGCATTGTGACAGTGTAGTGTGACAATGCAGTGTGGTGGTGCAGAGTGATGGAGTAGTGTGACAATGCAGTGTGATGGTGCAGTGTGACAGTGCTTTGTGACAGTACAGTGTGATGGTGCAGAGTGATGGTGCAGTGTGACAGTGCAGTGTGACAGTGCAGTGTGACAGTGCAGTGTGATAGTGCAGTGTGACAGTACAGTGTGACAGTACAGTGTGACAGTGCTGTGTGGTTGTGCAGTGTGATGGTGCAGTGTGACAGTACAGTGTGACAGCGAAGTGTGACAGTGCAACAGTGCAGTGTGACAGTGCAATGTGATGGTGCAGTGTGATGGTGCATTGTGACAGTGTAGTGTGACAATGCAGTGTGGTGCTGCAGAGTGATGGAGTAGTGTGACAATGCAGTGTGATGGTGCAGTGTGACAGTGCTTTGTGACAGTACAGTGTGATGGTGCAGAGTGATGGTGCAGTGTGACAGTGCAGTGTGACAGTGCAGTGTGACAGTGCAGTGTGATAGTGCAGTGTGACAGTACAGTGTGACAGTACAGTGTGACAGTGCTGTGTGGCTGTGCAGTGTGATGGTGCAGTGTGACAGTACAGTGTGACAGCGAAGTGTGACAGTGCAACAGTGCAGTGTGACAGTGCAATGTGATGGTGCAGTGTGATGGTGCATTGTGACAGTGTAGTGTGACAATGCAGTGTGGTGGTGCAGAGTGATGGAGTAGTGTGACAGTGCAGTGTGATGGTGCAGTGTGATGGTGCATTGTGACAGTGTAGTGTGACAATGCAGTGTGGTGCTGCAGAGTGATGGAGTAGTGTGACAATGCAGTGTGATGGTGCAGTGTGACAGTGCTTTGTGACAGTACAGTGTGATGGTGCAGAGTGATGGTGCAGTGTGATGGTGCAGTGTGACAGTGCAGTGTGACAGTGCAGTGCGACAGTGCAGTGTGACGGCGCAGTGTGATGGTGCAGTGTGACAGTGCAGTGTGACAGTGCAGTGTGATAGTGCAGTGTGACAGTACAGTGTGACAGTACAGTGTGACAGTGCTGTGTGGCTGTGCAGTGTGATGGTGCAGTGTGACAGTACAGTGTGACAGCGAAGTGTGACAGTGCAACAGTGCAGTGTGACAGTGCAATGTGATGGTGCAGTGTGACAGTACAGTGTGACAGTACAGTGTGACAGTGCTGTGTGGCTGTGCAGTGTGATGGTGCAGTGTGATGGTGCAGTGTGACAGTGCAGTGTGACAGTGCAGTGTGGCAGTGCAGTGTGACAGTGCAGTGTGGCAGTGCAGTGTGACAGTGCAGTGAGACAGTGCAGTGTGATGGCGCAGTGTGGTGGTGCAGTGTGATGGTGCAGTGTGATGGTGCAGTGTGATGTGCAGCGTGACAATGCAGTGTGACGGTGCAGTGTGATGGTGCAGTGTGATGGTGCAGTGTGACAGTACAGTGCAACAGTGCAGTGTGACAGTGCAATGTGATGGTGCAGTGTGACAGTACAGTGTGACAGTACAGTGTGACAGTGCTGTGTGGCTGTGCAGTGTGATGGTGCAGTGTGATGGTGCAGTGTGACAGTGCAGTGTGACAGTGCAGTGTGGCAGTGCAGTGTGACAGTGCAGTGTGGCAGTGCAGTGTGACAGTGCAGTGAGACAGTGCAGTGTGACGGCGCAGTGTGGTGGTGCAGTGTGATGGTGCAGTGTGATGGTGCAGTGTGATGTGCAGCGTGACAATGCAGTGTGACGGTGCAGTGTGATGGTGCAGTGTGATGGTGCAGTGTGACTGTGCAGTGTGATGGTGCAGTGTGATGGTGCAGTGTGACAGTACAGTGTGACAGTACAGTGTGACAGTGCTGTGTGGCTGTGCAGTGTGATGGTGCAGTGTGACAGTACAGTGTGACAGCGAAGTGTGACAGTGCAACAGTGCAGTGTGACAGTGCAATGTGATGGTGCAGTGTGACAGTACAGTGTGACAGTACAGTGTGACAGTGCTGTGTGGCTGTGCAGTGTGATGGTGCAGTGTGATGGTGCAGTGTGACTGTGCAGTGTGATGGTGCAGTGTGACTGTGCAGTGTGATGGTGCAGCATGACCATGCAGTTTGACTGTGCAGTGTGATGGGGCAATGTGATGGTGCAATGTGACAGTGCAGTGTGACAGTGCAGTGTGATGGTGCAGTGTGATGGTGCATTGTGACAGTGTAGTGTGACAATGCAGTGTGGTGGTGCAGAGTGATGGAGTAGTGTGACAGTGCAGTGTGATGGTGCAGTGTGATGGTGCATTGTGACAGTGTAGTGTGACAATGCAGTGTGGTGCTGCAGAGTGATGGAGTAGTGTGACAATGCAGTGTGATGGTGCAGTGTGACAGTGCTTTGTGACAGTACAGTGTGATGGTGCAGAGTGATGGTGCAGTGTGACAGTGCAGTGTGACAATGCAGTGTGATGGTGCAGTGCGATGGTGCAGTGTGACAGTGAAGTGTGACAAAGTGTGATGGTGCAGTGTGATGTGCAGCGTGACAATGCAGTGTGATGGTGCAGTGTGATGGTGCAGTGTGACTGTGCAGTGTGACAGTGCAGTGTGACAGTACAGTGCGATGTGCAGTGTGATGGTGCAGTGTGATGGTGCAGTGTGATGGTGCAGTCTGATGATGCAGTGTGACAGTGCAGTGTGACAGTGCAATGTGACAATGCAATGTGATGGTGCAGTGTGATAGTACAGCGTGACAGTGCCGTGTGACAATGCAGCGTGATGGTGCAGTGTGACAGTGCAGTGTGACAGTGCAGTGTGATAGTGCAGTGTGACAGTACAGTGTGACAGTACAGTGTGACAGTGCTGTGTGGCTGTGCAGTGTGATGGTGCAGTGTGACAGTACAGTGTGACAGTGCAACAGTGCAGTGTGACAGTGCAATGTGATGGTGCAGTGTGACAGTACAGTGTGACAGTACAGTGTGACAGTGCTGTGTGGCTGTGCAGTGTGATGGTGCAGTGTGATGGTGCAGTGTGACAGTGCAGTGTGACAGTGCAGTGTGACAGTGCAGTGAGACAGTGCAGTGTGACGGCGCAGTGTGGTGGTGCAGTGTGATGGTGCAGTGTGATGGTGCAGTGTGATGTGCAGCGTGACAATGCAGTGTGACGGTGCAGTGTGATGGTGCAGTGTGACTGTGCGGTGTGATGGTGCAGTGTGATGGTGCAGTGTGACTGTGCAGTGTGATGGTGCAGTGTGATGGTGCAGTGTGACAGTACAGTGTGACAGTACAGTGTGACAGTGCTGTGTGGCTGTGCAGTGTGATGGTGCAGTGTGACAGTACAGTGTGACAGCGAAGTGTGACAGTGCAACAGTGCAGTGTGACAGTGCAATGTGATGGTGCAGTGTGACAGTACAGTGTGACAGTACAGTGTGACAGTGCTGTGTGGCTGTGCAGTGTGATGGTGCAGTGTGATGGTGCAGTGTGACAGTGCAGTGTGGTGCTGCAGAGTGATGGAGTAGTGTGACAATGCAGTGTGATGGTGCAGTGTGACAGTGCTTTGTGACAGTGCAGTGTGACGGCGCAGTGTGGTGGTGCAGTGTGATGGTGCAGTGTGATGGTGCAGTGTGATGTGCAGCGTGACAATGCAGTGTGACGGTGCAGTGTGATGGTGCAGTGTGACTGTGCGGTGTGACAGTACAGTGTGACAGTGCTGTGTGGCTGTGCAGTGTGATGGTGCAGTGTGATGGTGCAGTGTGACAGTGCAGTGTGACAGTGCAGTGTGGCAGTGCAGTGTGACAGTGCAGTGTGGCAGTGCAGTGTGACAGTGCAGTGAGACAGTGCAGTGTGACGGCGCAGTGTGGTGGTGCAGTGTGATGGTGCAGTGTGATGGTGCAGTGTGATGTGCAGCATGACAATGCAGTGTGACGGTGCAGTGTGACAGTGCTTTGTGACAGTACAGTGTGATGGTGCAGAGTGATGGTGCAGTGTGACAGTGCAGTGTGACAGTGCAGTGTGACAGTGCAGTGTGATAGTGCAGTGTGACAGTACAGTGTGACAGTACAGTGTGACAGTGCTGTGTGGTTGTGCAGTGTGATGGTGCAGTGTGACAGTACAGTGTGACAGCGAAGTGTGACAGTGCAACAGTGCAGTGTGACAGTGCAATGTGATGGTGCAGTGTGATGGTGCATTGTGACAGTGTAGTGTGACAATGCAGTGTGGTGCTGCAGAGTGATGGAGTAGTGTGACAATGCAGTGTGATGGTGCAGTGTGACAGTGCTTTGTGACAGTACAGTGTGATGGTGCAGAGTGATGGTGCAGTGTGACAGTGCAGTGTGACAGTGCAGTGTGACAGTGCAGTGTGATAGTGCAGTGTGACAGTACAGTGTGACAGTACAGTGTGACAGTGCTGTGTGGCTGTGCAGTGTGATGGTGCAGTGTGACAGTACAGTGTGACAGCGAAGTGTGACAGTGCAACAGTGCAGTGTGACAGTGCAATGTGATGGTGCAGTGTGATGGTGCATTGTGACAGTGTAGTGTGACAATGCAGTGTGGTGGTGCAGAGTGATGGAGTAGTGTGACAGTGCAGTGTGATGGTGCAGTGTGATGGTGCATTGTGACAGTGTAGTGTGACAATGCAGTGTGGTGCTGCAGAGTGATGGAGTAGTGTGACAATGCAGTGTGATGGTGCAGTGTGACAGTGCTTTGTGACAGTACAGTGTGATGGTGCAGAGTGATGGTGCAGTGTGATGGTGCAGTGTGACAGTGCAGTGTGACAGTGCAGTGCGACAGTGCAGTGTGACGGCGCAGTGTGATGGTGCAGTGTGACAGTGCAGTGTGACAGTGCAGTGTGATAGTGCAGTGTGACAGTACAGTGTGACAGTACAGTGTGACAGTGCTGTGTGGCTGTGCAGTGTGATGGTGCAGTGTGACAGTACAGTGTGACAGCGAAGTGTGACAGTGCAACAGTGCAGTGTGACAGTGCAATGTGATGGTGCAGTGTGACAGTACAGTGTGACAGTACAGTGTGACAGTGCTGTGTGGCTGTGCAGTGTGATGGTGCAGTGTGATGGTGCAGTGTGACAGTGCAGTGTGACAGTGCAGTGTGGCAGTGCAGTGTGACAGTGCAGTGTGGCAGTGCAGTGTGACAGTGCAGTGAGACAGTGCAGTGTGATGGCGCAGTGTGGTGGTGCAGTGTGATGGTGCAGTGTGATGGTGCAGTGTGATGTGCAGCGTGACAATGCAGTGTGACGGTGCAGTGTGATGGTGCAGTGTGATGGTGCAGTGTGACAGTACAGTGCAACAGTGCAGTGTGACAGTGCAATGTGATGGTGCAGTGTGACAGTACAGTGTGACAGTACAGTGTGACAGTGCTGTGTGGCTGTGCAGTGTGATGGTGCAGTGTGATGGTGCAGTGTGACAGTGCAGTGTGACAGTGCAGTGTGGCAGTGCAGTGTGACAGTGCAGTGAGACAGTGCAGTGTGACGGCGCAGTGTGGTGGTGCAGTGTGATGGTGCAGTGTGATGGTGCAGTGTGATGTGCAGCGTGACAATGCAGTGTGACGGTGCAGTGTGATGGTGCAGTGTGATGGTGCAGTGTGACTGTGCAGTGTGATGGTGCAGTGTGATGGTGCAGTGTGACAGTACAGTGTGACAGTACAGTGTGACAGTGCTGTGTGGCTGTGCAGTGTGATGGTGCAGTGTGACAGTACAGTGTGACAGCGAAGTGTGACAGTGCAACAGTGCAGTGTGACAGTGCAATGTGATGGTGCAGTGTGACAGTACAGTGTGACAGTACAGTGTGACAGTGCTGTGTGGCTGTGCAGTGTGATGGTGCAGTGTGATGGTGCAGTGTGACTGTGCAGTGTGATGGTGCAGTGTGACTGTGCAGTGTGATGGTGCAGCATGACCATGCAGTTTGACTGTGCAGTGTGATGGGGCAATGTGATGGTGCAATGTGACAGTGCAGTGTGACAGTGCAGTGTGATGGTGCAGTGTGATGGTGCATTGTGACAGTGTAGTGTGACAATGCAGTGTGGTGGTGCAGAGTGATGGAGTAGTGTGACAGTGCAGTGTGATGGTGCAGTGTGATGGTGCATTGTGACAGTGTAGTGTGACAATGCAGTGTGGTGCTGCAGAGTGATGGAGTAGTGTGACAATGCAGTGTGATGGTGCAGTGTGACAGTGCTTTGTGACAGTACAGTGTGATGGTGCAGAGTGATGGTGCAGTGTGACAGTGCAGTGTGACAATGCAGTGTGATGGTGCAGTGCGATGGTGCAGTGTGACAGTGAAGTGTGACAAAGTGTGATGGTGCAGTGTGATGTGCAGCGTGACAATGCAGTGTGATGGTGCAGTGTGATGGTGCAGTGTGACTGTGCGGTGTGACAGTACAGTGTGACAGTGCTGTGTGGCTGTGCAGTGTGATGGTGCAGTGTGATGGTGCAGTGTGACAGTGCAGTGTGACAGTGCAGTGTGGCAGTGCAGTGTGACAGTGCAGTGTGGCAGTGCAGTGTGACAGTGCAGTGAGACAGTGCAGTGTGACGGCGCAGTGTGGTGGTGCAGTGTGATGGTGCAGTGTGATGGTGCAGTGTGATGTGCAGCATGACAATGCAGTGTGACGGTGCAGTGTGACAGTGCTTTGTGACAGTACAGTGTGATGGTGCAGAGTGATGGTGCAGTGTGACAGTGCAGTGTGACAGTGCAGTGTGACAGTGCAGTGTGATAGTGCAGTGTGACAGTACAGTGTGACAGTACAGTGTGACAGTGCTGTGTGGTTGTGCAGTGTGATGGTGCAGTGTGACAGTACAGTGTGACAGCGAAGTGTGACAGTGCAACAGTGCAGTGTGACAGTGCAATGTGATGGTGCAGTGTGATGGTGCATTGTGACAGTGTAGTGTGACAATGCAGTGTGGTGCTGCAGAGTGATGGAGTAGTGTGACAATGCAGTGTGATGGTGCAGTGTGACAGTGCTTTGTGACAGTACAGTGTGATGGTGCAGAGTGATGGTGCAGTGTGACAGTGCAGTGTGACAGTGCAGTGTGACAGTGCAGTGTGATAGTGCAGTGTGACAGTACAGTGTGACAGTACAGTGTGACAGTGCTGTGTGGCTGTGCAGTGTGATGGTGCAGTGTGACAGTACAGTGTGACAGCGAAGTGTGACAGTGCAACAGTGCAGTGTGACAGTGCAATGTGATGGTGCAGTGTGATGGTGCATTGTGACAGTGTAGTGTGACAATGCAGTGTGGTGGTGCAGAGTGATGGAGTAGTGTGACAGTGCAGTGTGATGGTGCAGTGTGATGGTGCATTGTGACAGTGTAGTGTGACAATGCAGTGTGGTGCTGCAGAGTGATGGAGTAGTGTGACAATGCAGTGTGATGGTGCAGTGTGACAGTGCTTTGTGACAGTACAGTGTGATGGTGCAGAGTGATGGTGCAGTGTGATGGTGCAGTGTGACAGTGCAGTGTGACAGTGCAGTGCGACAGTGCAGTGTGACGGCGCAGTGTGATGGTGCAGTGTGACAGTGCAGTGTGACAGTGCAGTGTGATAGTGCAGTGTGACAGTACAGTGTGACAGTACAGTGTGACAGTGCTGTGTGGCTGTGCAGTGTGATGGTGCAGTGTGACAGTACAGTGTGACAGCGAAGTGTGACAGTGCAACAGTGCAGTGTGACAGTGCAATGTGATGGTGCAGTGTGACAGTACAGTGTGACAGTACAGTGTGACAGTGCTGTGTGGCTGTGCAGTGTGATGGTGCAGTGTGATGGTGCAGTGTGACAGTGCAGTGTGACAGTGCAGTGTGGCAGTGCAGTGTGACAGTGCAGTGTGGCAGTGCAGTGTGACAGTGCAGTGAGACAGTGCAGTGTGATGGCGCAGTGTGGTGGTGCAGTGTGATGGTGCAGTGTGATGGTGCAGTGTGATGTGCAGCGTGACATGCAGTGTGACGGTGCAGTGTGATGGTGCAGTGTGATGGTGCAGTGTGACAGTACAGTGCAACAGTGCAGTGTGACAGTGCAATGTGATGGTGCAGTGTGACAGTACAGTGTGACAGTACAGTGTGACAGTGCTGTGTGGCTGTGCAGTGTGATGGTGCAGTGTGATGGTGCAGTGTGACAGTGCAGTGTGACAGTGCAGTGTGGCAGTGCAGTGTGACAGTGCAGTGTGGCAGTGCAGTGTGACAGTGCAGTGAGACAGTGCAGTGTGACGGCGCAGTGTGGTGGTGCAGTGTGATGGTGCAGTGTGATGGTGCAGTGTGATGTGCAGCGTGACAATGCAGTGTGACGGTGCAGTGTGATGGTGCAGTGTGATGGTGCAGTGTGACTGTGCAGTGTGATGGTGCAGTGTGATGGTGCAGTGTGACAGTACAGTGTGACAGTACAGTGTGACAGTGCTGTGTGGCTGTGCAGTGTGATGGTGCAGTGTGACAGTACAGTGTGACAGCGAAGTGTGACAGTGCAACAGTGCAGTGTGACAGTGCAATGTGATGGTGCAGTGTGACAGTACAGTGTGACAGTACAGTGTGACAGTGCTGTGTGGCTGTGCAGTGTGATGGTGCAGTGTGATGGTGCAGTGTGACTGTGCAGTGTGATGGTGCAGTGTGACTGTGCAGTGTGATGGTGCAGCATGACCATGCAGTTTGACTGTGCAGTGTGATGGGGCAATGTGATGGTGCAATGTGACAGTGCAGTGTGACAGTGCAGTGTGATGGTGCAGTGTGATGGTGCATTGTGACAGTGTAGTGTGACAATGCAGTGTGGTGGTGCAGAGTGATGGAGTAGTGTGACAGTGCAGTGTGATGGTGCAGTGTGATGGTGCATTGTGACAGTGTAGTGTGACAATGCAGTGTGGTGCTGCAGAGTGATGGAGTAGTGTGACAATGCAGTGTGATGGTGCAGTGTGACAGTGCTTTGTGACAGTACAGTGTGATGGTGCAGAGTGATGGTGCAGTGTGACAGTGCAGTGTGACAATGCAGTGTGATGGTGCAGTGCGATGGTGCAGTGTGACAGTGAAGTGTGACAAAGTGTGATGGTGCAGTGTGATGTGCAGCGTGACAATGCAGTGTGATGGTGCAGTGTGATGGTGCAGTGTGACTGTGCAGTGTGACAGTGCAGTGTGACAGTACAGTGCGATGTGCAGTGTGATGGTGCAGTGTGATGGTGCAGTGTGATGGTGCAGTCTGATGATGCAGTGTGACAGTGCAGTGTGACAGTGCAATGTGACAATGCAATGTGATGGTGCAGTGTGATAGTACAGCGTGACAGTGCCGTGTGACAATGCAGCGTGATGGTGCAGTGTGACAGTGCAGTGTGACAGTGCAGTGTGATAGTGCAGTGTGACAGTACAGTGTGACAGTACAGTGTGACAGTGCTGTGTGGCTGTGCAGTGTGATGGTGCAGTGTGACAGTACAGTGTGACAGCGAAGTGTGACAGTGCAACAGTGCAGTGTGACAGTGCAATGTGATGGTGCAGTGTGACAGTACAGTGTGACAGTACAGTGTGACAGTGCTGTGTGGCTGTGCAGTGTGATGGTGCAGTGTGATGGTGCAGTGTGACAGTGCAGTGTGACAGTGCAGTGTGGCAGTGCAGTGTGACAGTGCAGTGTGGCAGTGCAGTGTGACAGTGCAGTGAGACAGTGCAGTGTGACGGCGCAGTGTGGTGGTGCAGTGTGATGGTGCAGTGTGATGGTGCAGTGTGATGTGCAGCGTGACAATGCAGTGTGACGGTGCAGTGTGATGGTGCAGTGTGACTGTGCGGTGTGATGGTGCAGTGTGATGGTGCAGTGTGACTGTGCAGTGTGATGGTGCAGTGTGATGGTGCAGTGTGACAGTACAGTGTGACAGTACAGTGTGACAGTGCTGTGTGGCTGTGCAGTGTGATGGTGCAGTGTGACAGTACAGTGTGACAGCGAAGTGTGACAGTGCAACAGTGCAGTGTGACAGTGCAATGTGATGGTGCAGTGTGACAGTACAGTGTGACAGTACAGTGTGACAGTGCTGTGTGGCTGTGCAGTGTGATGGTGCAGTGTGATGGTGCAGTGTGACAGTGCAGTGTGGTGCTGCAGAGTGATGGAGTAGTGTGACAATGCAGTGTGATGGTGCAGTGTGACAGTGCTTTGTGACAGTGCAGTGTGACGGCGCAGTGTGGTGGTGCAGTGTGATGGTGCAGTGTGATGGTGCAGTGTGATGTGCAGCGTGACAATGCAGTGTGACGGTGCAGTGTGATGGTGCAGTGTGACTGTGCGGTGTGACAGTACAGTGTGACAGTGCTGTGTGGCTGTGCAGTGTGATGGTGCAGTGTGATGGTGCAGTGTGACAGTGCAGTGTGACAGTGCAGTGTGGCAGTGCAGTGTGACAGTGCAGTGTGGCAGTGCAGTGTGACAGTGCAGTGAGACAGTGCAGTGTGACGGCGCAGTGTGGTGGTGCAGTGTGATGGTGCAGTGTGATGGTGCAGTGTGATGTGCAGCATGACAATGCAGTGTGACGGTGCAGTGTGATGGTGCAGTGTGACTGTGCGGTGTGATGGTGCAGTGTGATGGTGCAGTGTGACTGTGCAGTGTGATGGTGCAGTGTGATGGTGCAGTGTGACAGTACAGTGTGACAGTACAGTGTGACAGTGCTGTGTGGCTGTGCAGTGTGATGGTGCAGTGTGACAGTACAGTGTGACAGCGAAGTGTGACAGTGCAACAGTGCAGTGTGACAGTGCAATGTGATGGTGCAGTGTGACAGTACAGTGTGACAGTACAGTGTGACAGTGCTGTGTGGCTGTGCAGTGTGATGGTGCAGTGTGATGGTGCAGTGTGACTGTGCAGTGTGATGGTGCAGTGTGACTGTGCAGTGTGATGGTGCAGCATGACCATGCAGTTTGACTGTGCAGTGTGATGGGGCAATGTGATGGTGCAATGTGACAGTGCAGTGTGACAGTGCAGTGTGATGGTGCAGTGTGATGGTGCATTGTGACAGTGTAGTGTGACAATGCAGTGTGGTGGTGCAGAGTGATGGAGTAGTGTGACAGTGCAGTGTGATGGTGCAGTGTGATGGTGCATTGTGACAGTGTAGTGTGACAATGCAGTGTGGTGCTGCAGAGTGATGGAGTAGTGTGACAATGCAGTGTGATGGTGCAGTGTGATGGTGCAGTGTGACTGTGCAGTGTGACAGTGCAGTGTGACAGTACAGTGCGATGTGCAGTGTGATGGTGCAGTGTGATGGTGCAGTGTGATGGTGCAGTCTGATGATGCAGTGTGACAGTGCAGTGTGACAGTGCAATGTGACAATGCAATGTGATGGTGCAGTGTGATAGTACAGCGTGACAGTGCCGTGTGACAATGCAGCGTGATGGTGCAGTGTGACAGTGCAGTGTGACAGTGCAGTGTGATAGTGCAGTGTGACAGTACAGTGTGACAGTACAGTGTGACAGTGCTGTGTGGCTGTGCAGTGTGATGGTGCAGTGTGACAGTACAGTGTGACAGCGAAGTGTGACAGTGCAACAGTGCAGTGTGACAGTGCAATGTGATGGTGCAGTGTGACAGTACAGTGTGACAGTACAGTGTGACAGTACTGTGTGGCTGTGCAGTGTGATGGTGCAGTGTGACAGTACAGTGTGACAGCGAAGTGTGACAGTGCAACAGTGCAGTGTGACAGTGCAATGTGATGGTGCAGTGTGACAGTACAGTGTGACAGTACAGTGTGACAGTGCTGTGTGGCTGTGCAGTGTGATGGTGCAGTGTGATGGTGCAGTGTGACTGTGCAGTGTGATGGTGCAGTGTGACTGTGCAGTGTGATGGTGCAGCATGACCATGCAGTTTGACTGTGCAGTGTGATGGGGCAATGTGATGGTGCAATGTGACAGTGCAGTGTGACAGTGCAGTGTGATGGTGCAGTGTGATGGTGCATTGTGACAGTGTAGTGTGACAATGCAGTGTGGTGGTGCAGAGTGATGGAGTAGTGTGACAGTGCAGTGTGATGGTGCAGTGTGATGGTGCATTGTGACAGTGTAGTGTGACAATGCAGTGTGGTGCTGCAGAGTGATGGAGTAGTGTGACAATGCAGTGTGATGGTGCAGTGTGACAGTGCTTTGTGACAGTACAGTGTGATGGTGCAGAGTGATGGTGCAGTGTGACAGTGCAGTGTGACAGTGCAGTGTGACAGTGCAGTGTGATAGTGCAGTGTGACAGTACAGTGTGACAGTACAGTGTGACAGTGCTGTGTGGCTGTGCAGTGTGATGGTGCAGTGTGACAGTACAGTGTGACAGCGAAGTGTGACAGTGCAACAGTGCAGTGTGACAGTGCAATGTGATGGTGCAGTGTGATGGTGCATTGTGACAGTGTAGTGTGACAATGCAGTGTGGTGCTGCAGAGTGATGGAGTAGTGTGACAATGCAGTGTGATGGTGCAGTGTGACAGTGCTTTGTGACAGTACAGTGTGATGGTGCAGAGTGATGGTGCAGTGTGACAGTGCAGTGTGACAGTGCAGTGTGACAGTGCAGTGTGATAGTGCAGTGTGACAGTACAGTGTGACAGTACAGTGTGACAGTGCTGTGTGGCTGTGCAGTGTGATGGTGCAGTGTGACAGTACAGTGTGACAGCGAAGTGTGACAGTGCAACAGTGCAGTGTGACAGTGCAATGTGATGGTGCAGTGTGATGGTGCATTGTGACAGTGTAGTGTGACAATGCAGTGTGGTGGTGCAGAGTGATGGAGTAGTGTGACAGTGCAGTGTGATGGTGCAGTGTGATGGTGCATTGTGACAGTGTAGTGTGACAATGCAGTGTGGTGCTGCAGAGTGATGGAGTAGTGTGACAATGCAGTGTGATGGTGCAGTGTGACAGTGCTTTGTGACAGTACAGTGTGATGGTGCAGAGTGATGGTGCAGTGTGACAGTGCAGTGTGACAGTGCAGTGCGACAGTGCAGTGTGACGGCGCAGTGTGATGGTGCAGTGTGACAGTGCAGTGTGACAGTGCAGTGTGATAGTGCAGTGTGACAGTACAGTGTGACAGTACAGTGTGACAGTGCTGTGTGGCTGTGCAGTGTGATGGTGCAGTGTGACAGTACAGTGTGACAGCGAAGTGTGACAGTGCAACAGTGCAGTGTGACAGTGCAATGTGATGGTGCAGTGTGACAGTACAGTGTGACAGTACAGTGTGACAGTGCTGTGTGGCTGTGCAGTGTGATGGTGCAGTGTGATGGTGCAGTGTGACAGTGCAGTGTGACAGTGCAGTGTGGCAGTGCAGTGTGACAGTGCAGTGTGGCAGTGCAGTGTGACAGTGCAGTGAGACAGTGCAGTGTGACGGCGCAGTGTGGTGGTGCAGTGTGATGGTGCAGTGTGATGGTGCAGTGTGATGTGCAGCGTGACAATGCAGTGTGACGGTGCAGTGTGATGGTGCAGTGTGATGGTGCAGTGTGACTGTGCAGTGTGATGGTGCAGTGTGATGGTGCAGTGTGACAGTACAGTGTGACAGTACAGTGTGACAGTGCTGTGTGGCTGTGCAGTGTGATGGTGCAGTGTGACAGTACAGTGTGACAGCGAAGTGTGACAGTGCAACAGTGCAGTGTGACAGTGCAATGTGATGGTGCAGTGTGACAGTACAGTGTGACAGTACAGTGTGACAGTGCTGTGTGGCTGTGCAGTGTGATGGTGCAGTGTGATGGTGCAGTGTGACTGTGCAGTGTGATGGTGCAGTGTGACTGTGCAGTGTGATGGTGCAGCATGACCATGCAGTTTGACTGTGCAGTGTGATGGGGCAATGTGATGGTGCAATGTGACAGTGCAGTGTGACAGTGCAGTGTGATGGTGCAGTGTGATGGTGCATTGTGACAGTGTAGTGTGACAATGCAGTGTGGTGGTGCAGAGTGATGGAGTAGTGTGACAGTGCAGTGTGATGGTGCAGTGTGATGGTGCATTGTGACAGTGTAGTGTGACAATGCAGTGTGGTGCTGCAGAGTGATGGAGTAGTGTGACAATGCAGTGTGATGGTGCAGTGTGACAGTGCTTTGTGACAGTACAGTGTGATGGTGCAGAGTGATGGTGCAGTGTGACAGTGCAGTGTGACAATGCAGTGTGATGGTGCAGTGCGATGGTGCAGTGTGACAGTGAAGTGTGACAAAGTGTGATGGTGCAGTGTGATGTGCAGCGTGACAATGCAGTGTGATGGTGCAGTGTGATGGTGCAGTGTGACTGTGCAGTGTGACAGTGCAGTGTGACAGTACAGTGCGATGTGCAGTGTGATGGTGCAGTGTGATGGTGCAGTGTGATGGTGCAGTCTGATGATGCAGTGTGACAGTGCAGTGTGACAGTGCAATGTGACAATGCAATGTGATGGTGCAGTGTGATAGTACAGCGTGACAGTGCCGTGTGACAATGCAGCGTGATGGTGCAGTGTGACAGTGCAGTGTGACAGTGCAGTGTGATAGTGCAGTGTGACAGTACAGTGTGACAGTACAGTGTGACAGTGCTGTGTGGCTGTGCAGTGTGATGGTGCAGTGTGACAGTACAGTGTGACAGCGAAGTGTGACAGTGCAACAGTGCAGTGTGACAGTGCAATGTGATGGTGCAGTGTGACAGTACAGTGTGACAGTACAGTGTGACAGTGCTGTGTGGCTGTGCAGTGTGATGGTGCAGTGTGATGGTGCAGTGTGACAGTGCAGTGTGACAGTGCAGTGTGGCAGTGCAGTGTGACAGTGCAGTGTGGCAGTGCAGTGTGACAGTGCAGTGAGACAGTGCAGTGTGACGGCGCAGTGTGGTGGTGCAGTGTGATGGTGCAGTGTGATGGTGCAGTGTGATGTGCAGCGTGACAATGCAGTGTGACGGTGTAGTGTGATGGTGCAGTGTGACTGTGCGGTGTGATGGTGCAGTGTGATGGTGCAGTGTGACTGTGCAGTGTGATGGTGCAGTGTGATGGTGCAGTGTGACAGTACAGTGTGACAGTACAGTGTGACAGTGCTGTGTGGCTGTGCAGTGTGATGGTGCAGTGTGACAGTACAGTGTGACAGCGAAGTGTGACAGTGCAACAGTGCAGTGTGACAGTGCAATGTGATGGTGCAGTGTGACAGTACAGTGTGACAGTACAGTGTGACAGTGCTGTGTGGCTGTGCAGTGTGATGGTGCAGTGTGATGGTGCAGTGTGACAGTGCAGTGTGGTGCTGCAGAGTGATGGAGTAGTGTGACAATGCAGTGTGATGGTGCAGTGTGACAGTGCTTTGTGACAGTGCAGTGTGACGGCGCAGTGTGGTGGTGCAGTGTGATGGTGCAGTGTGATGGTGCAGTGTGATGTGCAGCGTGACAATGCAGTGTGACGGTGCAGTGTGATGGTGCAGTGTGACTGTGCGGTGTGACAGTACAGTGTGACAGTGCTGTGTGGCTGTGCAGTGTGATGGTGCAGTGTGATGGTGCAGTGTGACAGTGCAGTGTGACAGTGCAGTGTGGCAGTGCAGTGTGACAGTGCAGTGTGGCAGTGCAGTGTGACAGTGCAGTGAGACAGTGCAGTGTGACGGCGCAGTGTGGTGGTGCAGTGTGATGGTGCAGTGTGATGGTGCAGTGTGATGTGCAGCATGACAATGCAGTGTGACGGTGCAGTGTGATGGTGCAGTGTGACTGTGCGGTGTGATGATGCAGTGTGATGGTGCAGTGTGACTGTGCAGTGTGATGGTGCAGTGTGATGGTGCAGTGTGACAGTACAGTGTGACAGTACAGTGTGACAGTGCTGTGTGGCTGTGCAGTGTGATGGTGCAGTGTGACAGTACAGTGTGACAGCGAAGTGTGACAGTGCAACAGTGCAGTGTGACAGTGCAATGTGATGGTGCAGTGTGACAGTACAGTGTGACAGTACAGTGTGACAGTGCTGTGTGGCTGTGCAGTGTGATGGTGCAGTGTGATGGTGCAGTGTGACTGTGCAGTGTGATGGTGCAGTGTGACTGTGCAGTGTGATGGTGCAGCATGACCATGCAGTTTGACTGTGCAGTGTGATGGGGCAATGTGATGGTGCAATGTGACAGTGCAGTGTGACAGTGCAGTGTGATGGTGCAGTGTGATGGTGCATTGTGACAGTGTAGTGTGACAATGCAGTGTGGTGGTGCAGAGTGATGGAGTAGTGTGACAGTGCAGTGTGATGGTGCAGTGTGATGGTGCATTGTGACAGTGTAGTGTGACAATGCAGTGTGGTGCTGCAGAGTGATGGAGTAGTGTGACAATGCAGTGTGATGGTGCAGTGTGATGGTGCAGTGTGACTGTGCAGTGTGACAGTGCAGTGTGACAGTACAGTGCGATGTGCAGTGTGATGGTGCAGTGTGATGGTGCAGTGTGATGGTGCAGTCTGATGATGCAGTGTGACAGTGCAGTGTGACAGTGCAATGTGACAATGCAATGTGATGGTGCAGTGTGATAGTACAGCGTGACAGTGCCGTGTGACAATGCAGCGTGATGGTGCAGTGTGACAGTGCAGTGTGACAGTGCAGTGTGATAGTGCAGTGTGACAGTACAGTGTGACAGTACAGTGTGACAGTGCTGTGTGGCTGTGCAGTGTGATGGTGCAGTGTGACAGTACAGTGTGACAGCGAAGTGTGACAGTGCAACAGTGCAGTGTGACAGTGCAATGTGATGGTGCAGTGTGACAGTACAGTGTGACAGTACAGTGTGACAGTGCCGTGTGGCAGTGCAGTGTGATGGTGCAGTGTGATGGTGCAGTGTGACAGTGCAGTGTGACAGTGCAGTGTGGCAGTGCAGTGTGACAGTGCAGTGTGGCAGTGCAGTGTGACAGTGCAGTGAGACAGTGCAGTGTGACGGCGCAGTGTGGTGGTGCAGTGTGATGGTGCAGTGTGATGGTGCAGTGTGATGTGCAGCGTGACAATGCAGTGTGACGGTGCAGTGTGATGGTGCAGTGTGACTGTGCGGTGTGATGGTGCAGTGTGATGGTGCAGTGTGACTGTGCAGTGTGATGGTGCAGTGTGATGGTGCAGTGTGACAGTACAGTGTGACAGACAGTGCAGTGCAGTGTGACAGTGCAGTGTGATGGTGCAGTGTGACAGTACAGTGTGACAGTGCAGTGTGACAGTGCAGTGTGATGGTGCAGTGTGATGGTGCAGTGTGACAGTGCAGTGTGACATTGCAGTGTGGTGGTGCAGTGTGATGGAACAGTGTGACAGTGCAGTGTGATGGTGCAGTGTGATGGTGCATTGTGACAGTGTAGTGTGACAATGCAGTGTGGTGCTGCAGAGTGATGGAGTAGTGTGACAATGCAGTGTGATGGTGCAGTGTGACAGTGCTTTGTGACAGTACAGTGTGATGGTGCAGAGTGATGGTGCAGTGTGACAGTGCAGTGTGACAATGCAGTGTGATGGTGCAGTGCGATGGTGCAGTGTGACAGTGAAGTGTGACAAAGTGTGATGGTGCAGTGTGATGTGCAGCGTGACAATGCAGTGTGATGGTGCAGTGTGATGGTGCAGTGTGACTGTGCAGTGTGACAGTGCAGTGTGACAGTACAGTGCGATGTGCAGTGTGATGGTGCAGTGTGATGGTGCAGTGTGATGGTGCAGTCTGATGATGCAGTGTGACAGTGCAGTGTGACAGTGCAATGTGACAATGCAATGTGATGGTGCAGTGTGATAGTACAGCGTGACAGTGCCGTGTGATGGCGCAGTGTGACAGTGCAGTGCGATGTGCAGTGTGACAGTGCAGTGTGACAATGCAGTGTGATGGTGCAGTGTGGCAGTGCAGTGTGACAATGCAGTGTGATGGTGCAGTGTGGCAGTGCAGTGTGACAGTGCAGTGTGACGGCACAGTGTGATGGTGTAATGGCGCAGTGTGATGTGAAGTATGACTGTGCAGTGTGATGGCACAGTGTGACAGTGCAGTGCAATGTGCAGTGTGATGGTGCAGTGTGACGGCGCAGTGTGATGGTGCAGTGTGATGGTGCAGTCTGATGATGCAGTGTGACAGTGCAGTGTGACAGTGCAATGTGACAATGCAATGTGATGGTGCAGTGTGATAGTACAGCGTGACAGTGCCGTGTGATGGCGCAGTGTGACAGTGCTGTGCGATGTGCAGTGTGATGGTGCAGTGTGACAGTGCCGTGTGATGGCGCAGTGTGACAGTGCAGTGCGATGTGCAGTGTGATGGTGCAGTGTGACGGCGCAGTGTGATGGTGCAGTGTGACAGTGCAACAGTGCAGTGTGACAGTGCAATGTGATGGAGCAGTGTGACAGTACAGTGTGACAGTACAGTGTGACAGTGCTGTGTGGCTGTGCAGTGTGATGGTACAGTGTGACATTGCAGTGTGACAGTGCAGTGTGGCAGTGCAGTGTGACAGTGCAGTGAGACAGTGCACTGTGACGGCGCAGTGTGATGGTGCAGTGTGACAGTGCAGTGTGCCAGTGCAGTGTGACTGTGCAGTATGATGGTGCAGCATGACAGTGCAGTGTGACGGTGCAGTGTGACAGTGCAGTGTGATGTGCAGTGTGATGGTGCAGTGTGATGGTGCAGTGCGATGTGCAGCGTGACAATGTAGTGTGATGGTGCAGTGTGATGGTGCAGTGTGACTGTGCAGTGTGACAGTGCAGTGTGACAGTGCAGTGCGATGTGCAGTGTGATGGTGCAGTGTGATGGTGCAGTGTGATGGTGCAGTCTGATGATGCAGTGTGACAGTGCAGTGTGACAGTGCAATGTGACAATGCAATGTGATGGTGCAGTGTGATAGTACAGTGTGACAGTGCCGTGTGATGGCGCAGTGTGACAGTGCAGTGCGATGTGCAGTGTGATGGTGCAGTGTGACAGTGCCGTGTGACAATGCAGCGTGATGGTGCAGTGTGACAGTGCAGTGTGACAATGCAGTGTGATGGTGCAGTGTGGCAGTGCAGTGTGACAATGCAGTGTGATGGTGCAGTGTGGCAGTGCAGTGTGACAGTGCAGTGTGATGGCACAGTGTGATGGTGTAATGGCGCAGTGCGATGTGAAGTATGACTGTGCAGTGTGATGGCACAGTGTGACAGTGCAGTGCAATGTGCAGTGTGATGGTGCAGTGTGACGGCGCAGTGTGATGGTGCAGTGTGATGGTGCAGTCTGATGATGCAGTGTGACAGTGCAGTGTGACAGTGCAATGTGACAATGCAATGTGATGGTGCAGTGTGATAGTACAGCGTGACAGTGCCATGTGATGGCGCAGTGTGACAGTGCTGTGCGATGTGCAGTGTGATGGTGCAGTGTGACAGTGCCGTGTGATGGCGCAGTGTGACAGTGCAGTGCGATGTGCAGTGTGATGGTGCAGTGTGACGGCGCAGTGTGATGCTGCAGTGTGATGGTGCAGTCTGATGATGCAGTGTGACAGTACAGTGTGACAGCGCAATGTGACGGTGCAGTGTGACAGTACAGTGTGACAGTACAGTGTGACAGTGCTGTGTGGCTGTGCAGTGTGATGGTGCAGTGTGATGGTGCAGTGTAATGATGCAGTGTGTCATTGCAGTGTGACAGTGCAGTGAGACAGTGCAGTGTGACGGCGCAGTGTGATGGTGCAGTGTGACAGTGCAGTGTGACAGTGCAGTGTGACTGTGCAGTGTGATGGTGCAGCATGACAGTGCAGTATGACGGTGCAGTGTGATGGTGCAGTGTGACTATGCAGTGTGATGGTGCAGTGTGACAGTGCAGTGTGATGGTGCAGCATGACAGTGCAGTGTGACTGTGAAGTGTGATGCTGCAGCATGACAGTGTAGTGTGATGGTGCAGTGTGACAGTGCTGTATATTGATAGCTCCATTGGCATCACCATACAGTGTTCATGTGTTTACATTTTGAAACTGTCTTGCAGTGTTCATGTGAACAGTTAAGGTTTAATATTTCACTCTGAAAGCTTTGCTGATGTGAGGAATGCTTTATTACTGTTTCAAACTCAAAATTCTGCAGTTGCTGGAAATCTGAAATAAAAAACAGAAAGTGCTGGAAATACTCAGCCGGTCAGGTAGCATCTGGGAAGAGTGAAACACAGGTAATGGGCCAGAAATTCGGCTTTCCGGCTTCCTGCGGATGCAAGCATCGCGCGCGTACTTACCTACCACGCTTGCCGTTGTGCTTCGGGCCCACGTGGACTTCGGCTCCTGGGCCTCCTGCAGCTGCCGGCGCGCAGTGCTTGTGTATCCCAGGGGCGCAGTTAGTTCGAAGCGTCCACTGGGATCACGTGGGCCATGGAGAGCCAATCCTAGCAGGGCATTTTCATTCATAGATTTGACAGGAAGACCTGTCAAATCTATGAATAGAGATCGGTCCCAAAATCACACTTAAACTTCAAATAATTTTTTTTTAAATCATATTTTTAAAATAACTATAAGTTACATAAATTAACTACTTTAAACAAAAATTTAAATTTTTGAAAAAATTAATTATACTTTTTAACGGTGCTAAAAATAAACTTACCTTTCTTTAAAGTATGTAAAAAAGATAAACCTGTTGAAAAAATGTTTAAATTGTAATTAATTAACCACTTACCTTGTTAAAAACAGGCCTTGTGCCTCCTTTTTAAAAGTGCAGCTTCACCATACTTATCCTCACGGAGAAACCTGAAAAAAAAAACGAAGTTCGCTGCGTGCGCGTTGCCTCTTCCACGCACGCGTTTGTCCTCTGAACCCCTTCTTTCAGGGGAACGGAAGTTCCGGTTTCCAGCGCATGCGCAGTGCATGCGTGAAACCGGCACTTTCGTTCGGTCTACGGATGAGTACACAGCGCGTACTCACCCGTGGAGGGCCGAATTTCTGGCCCAATGCTTCTGGCCGATGACCTTTCACCAGAACTGGAAAAAGTTAGAGATTTAACAGGTTTTTAAGCAAGTACAGAGTCAGGGAAAGCGGAGAGAGGAGGAAAGAACAAAAGGGAAGGTCTGTGATAGGGTGGAAGGCAGGAGAGATTAAATGACAAAAGGGATGATGGTGGAAGGCAAAAGGGGGTGTGTTAATGGGACAAGTAAAGAAACAAAAGATGGGTCTAGAAGAGGTGTAAATGGGAATGGCAGAATCATCAACAGCTGCCGTCTGAGACAATGGGGGACAGATGTCTGAAATTGTTGAACTCGATGTTGAGTCCAGAAGGCTGTAAAGTGCTTCATCGCTGTAATATTAATGCTATTTTCATCTGCACATGAGCTGGACAAACAAAAGCGTCCAACCAGGAATTTCCCTGAACGGATCAGCTTTTAAAGTGTTAATGCTCACAGATAAATGTAGCATTTGATTAGTGACACTGAATCTACTTTTTTTTAAATTCATTCACGGGATGTGGACATTGCCGTCAAGGCCAACATTTATTGTCCATCCCTACTTTGCCAACTGAGTGTCTTGCTGGGCCATTTCAGAGGGGCAGTAAAGAGTCAACCACATTGCTGTGGGTCTGGTGTTACATGTAGGCCAGACCAGGTAAGGACGGCAGATTTCCTTCCCTAAAGGACAACAGTGAACCAAATGGGTTCTTACAACAATCCAGTAGTTTCATGGTCACCATTACTGATACTAGCTTTTTATTCCAGAGTTATTTAATTAACTGAATTTAAATTCCCCAGCTGCCGTGGTGGGATTTGAACTCAGGTCGCGTGAGATCATTAGTCCAGGCCTCTGGATTACTAGTCCAGTAATATAACCGCTACACTACCATATCCCCCTTATCAGTATGCAAAGTGTGAGAGCAAGGTCGTGACTTTCCCAGACATTAAATTGTTGGTAAAAAATCACTGACTTTGACAGAATTTCAGATGGTTGCTAGGCAGCACTTCCAAAGGCCCGAAATGGAACAGGCCTTGGATCATAAAGGGCCAGACCCATAAAAGAGAACTGTCTGTACCAGGTTTAAAATGTGATACATTTCTATAGTTTGCTCACATACACAGTCTCTGCCTATTCCTCTGAACAGTGCCCTACCGTTGTTAAGAAAAATCCAGTTAACATTGTACCTGGAGGCCACTGTTATTTCCTTTGTTCAAGCGCATTGTGGGTCATAGCCGCCACTAACAGATGAAGAAACAGCTTTTAAATAGAACTGGTCTCTGTTTAATTACAGGAGGCGATCACACCGTTTCAAGGTCTGTGCGAGCTTTTGATTCCAGCAACAAAGAGATTTTGGGTATCAGTTACAAACTGTTGAATTATAGAAGTTTGCAGCATAGAAAGAGGCTAATGTTTAGCCCACGGTGCCTGTGTTGCAACCTTGCTAGAGCAATCCCACAGCTAACACTGCCTGTATCTTCCTCTGGTCCAAATATGTCCAAATTAAGTTGTTTCCCTTAAAAGATGCAATGGTCTGTGCCTCAACGGTGGGGCACTGTTCAGAGGAACAGGCAGAGACTGTGTATGTGAGCAAACTATAGAAATGTTGGGGCAAAGTACTCCATGCACCAACAAATGTGTTTTCCCTACCTTCTCTCCTTACTCTCTTAATGCTACTTTTAAATTGAGGCACCCTCATCAGTGACTCACCGACCAGATAGACAATAAAGGGAGATGATCTAGTTTTCTTTCTAAAAGAGCAGACTGCTTGGTGACCCAGTTGAAGTCCTCCAGATCTTGAAGGGAATTGACAAAGTTGGTCGCAGGCAAATTGATTACTCCGGCGAAGAGCTAAAATACCAATGGATACAGGTTGAACATTAGGGGGTGAAATTGGGTGCGGGGGCGCTAACGGGTCGCAAATGGCGTTGCGACCGGGCACCGCGCTGACATTGACTCCCTCCATATTCAGCATCCTTCGCCCGCAGATCGTGACGTCATCGGCGTGCGCATCGCCCCGGTAACGCCCCGGACCCAAAATTGGCTTGCGCCCCCTGCTGAAAACACCGACAGCTGCAGGAGACATGCGCCGGGCGGCCGGCCGCTTCGGCGGGGGGCGGGGGGGGCGATGATTAAAGGCGAGGTGGCTGAGGTAAGTGTGGAAAAAAAATTACCTTTCCTGTTCTAGTTTGAGTGGCGGGCTGATCGCGCGGGATCGCGGCTGCCTTGGTGGTCCAGGTAGGTACTTTTTAAATTGCAGAGCCTGCGGCGATGGCCCTTCCCTTTAAGGGAGGGAAGGAGCCTTTGAACGCGCTGGCGCTGCACGGCCCAGTGTGCAGCGCTGCTGAAGTCTCCGCCCCGCTCTCCGATGTTAGCGCCCTGAGATGGATGTGAAGCGCTTGATTTAGCGCTCCACTTCCTTCTTGGGATGCTAAAACTCAATTTCACGGTCGCCGGCACTAAAATTAGCGCCCGGGCGATGTTAGCGCCCCAAAATGGTCGATACCGAATTTTTCCCCATGGAAGTTACGAGTTAACAGGGGAAATCAGGTGCTACTTGTCACCCAAATAAAGTTATGAAATCAGTTACCATGGGAAGGCCATTGAAGCAAGCAATGTAAGTGAGGCCGAGAGATATTTAGATACATCTTTGGAGAGAAAGGAGAGAAGGATATGACGTGAGGGTGGGCAGGAAGGGTTGGTCTTTCAAAACAGGATGGGCTTGTTGGGCCTAATGGCCTCTTTCTGCTCCTAAAGTGTCTTAAGAACATAAGAAATAGGAGCAGGAGTAGGCCATAAGGCCCTTCGAGCCTACCCCGTCATTCAATCAGATTATGGCTGATCTTCGACCGCGACTCCACTTTCCCGTTCGCACCCCGTGTCTCCGATTCCCTTACTTCCTTAACTAATATTTACGACAAAAAAAAATTCTTCAGCTTAATTGTTTGTCCGTATAGATTAAGGCCCCTTTGAACAGACTTGTGGCGATGATATAAGCCCCTCTATCTGGAAGCCCCAGAGCCCCCCAGTGTTTGGAGAAAATAATTACTCTACCGAAAAATTTTCAGTAGGTCGGAACAATTTTGTTTGGAGTGTGGCTACGAGATTGTCAGACGTTACTGTGTCCCACAAATTGTCAGACAATCTCAGGGCGGCATTTGCTGAAAGGCTTGCAGCAAGAAGCACTGCCTCATTAAACATTAATGCCAGTCAAAACTTCTGCCAATATGGATGGCCCGGTAACCTTTGTAGATTAAATTTAATTTTTGTGGCATAGAAGGTGTTACAACCATTTGATTGCTAACGTTTGAAATATAGTTTCTCTATTCAATAGAAAGCAGGGTAATACATTTTGCTGAAGAGCATTTAATGGATCCATAAAGTTTCCAAGTTGCTTGTTTGAAGGCAATATGTTGGATACTGGCCTTTTGAATACAGTATATGCTGATGTGCCAAAGGTCGCACCCTCAGCTATCTCTCCCCCCACGCCCCTCCCCACCCCTCCCTCCGCCCCTTTAACTACTTAAGTGTGCAAAGTGAATTGTATTCAAGAAAGAAAGAACTTGCATTCATGTAACACCTATCATGACCTCAAGGTGTCCCAAAGCGCTTTACAGCCAATTAAGTACTTTTGAAGTGTAGTCAATGTAGGAAACTCGCCAGCCAATTTGCGCACAGTCAGGTCCCACAAACAGCAATGAAATAATGACCAGATAAAATTTTTTTTAATGATGTTGGTTGAGGGATAAATTTTAGCCAGGATACTGGGAAGAACTCCCCCGCTCTTCTTCAAATAATGCCGTGGGATCTTTTACATCCACCCGAGAGGGCAGACGGGGGCCTCGGTTTAACGTCTCATCCGCAAGACGGCACCTCCGACAGTGCAGCGCACCCTCAGTATCACACGAGGAGTGCCAGCCTGGATTATGAGCTCAAGTCTCTGGGGTGGGACTTGAGCCCACAATCTCCTGACTCACAATCCCGCTCACAAACTCCCCAAGTGTCTTAACAGTTCCACTCACAAATTCCACTAAATGTCTTTTAATGTTGCCCGAAATGGAGAAACGTCACACTGGCGTAGAATAGATTGATTTTCTGAGGTTGCAATCACACACCTTTCAACTGGGAATTGTATGGGAAGCTATCTTTTTGTCGGGACCTTGCTGTACATGACCAGCGATTGATTCTCCCTGAGGCTGCAAAGTGAAGACTTTTTTTTAAAGTATCCCAGCACCGTCGTCCCTCACTTAGACACAAAACACAAAGTAAGCAGCGAGCTGTTGCACGGTGGCCAAATTCTCCTCTTCTTTATTTTTAAGCGCAACGCTTTAAAAAAAAAGAGAATTTAAGGCGAGGGTAGAATTGCTGTTCTCATCAGAGGCTGTGGGCTTATTATCGTAAAGGGTCGGCGCCCGCAGAGCACAAGATTAATATGACACTGTACAAAGGGAATGCGGTTGGAATGTTGCGGATATACAGACAAGACAAATTGCTTCATTCGTCATGTCAGGAAGGGATACCCAGTTCCTAACTTTGTTATTTAAGGCCTTTTGAGGTAGCACTTTTAATTCGCTCGGTTTCTTTATATGGGTTGAGCGGGCAACAAAAAAAGGAGAGAGAGACAGAAAGATTGTTTTCAAAAAATCCCTGAGCTACATGATATACTGAACCTGCTGTCAGGCGAAAAGAAAAGATCCACAGAGATGGGCTTTGCAGAAAACAAAATTCTAAGGAAGTCTCATCGCAGTAACATGATCTTTCTCTTGCGCTTAATGAGCACGCCATGTCTGAGTCGGAACCTGACCTTGTCTAGCCTCAGAATCACACATCCTGGCCCCACTCTGCTGAAAGAAGTTTATTATTGCAACCTGGGCTCAAAATTAGAGGAAAGAACAGCGCTGCAGTTATATAACGCCTTATCACATCCGCGGGACATCCCAAAGTGCTTCAAAGCCAGTGAGTTACTTTTCTAAGTGTAGCCATTGTTATGTAGGCAGACGAGGCAGCCCTTTTGCACACCGCAAGGCTCCACAAGCAGAGAATAAGATGAATGGCCACTTCATTTGTTTTCATGGTGTTGCTCGAGTGAAGGATATTGAGCAGGGCAACAGGAGACCTTTAAAATAGTGCCGATGTGAGATCTTTTCCATCCACCTGAAAAGGCAGACAAGCTCTTCAGTTTAACATCTCATCTGAGCGACAGCACCTCCAACAATGCAGCACGCTGTCAGTACTCTACTGACCTGTCACCCTGACTATGCGCGCAAGGCTTGGGAGAGGGACTGTGAACCCACAGCCTTCTGACTTAGAGGTGAGAGTGCTACCCACTGAGCCAAGCTAAACGCTCGCGGCTTAGCGGTTGCCCGGGGCAACCGCAGCAACTTTATAAGGTGCTGGCTCTGTCTCCACACTTGCATGACCAGGCAGATTGACTCCACCACACCTCAGCCTTTGCCTTTCTGCCATTGTGACCTCCCCTCCCTCCTTTTCGCCTTGCACCATCTGCTCTCTATCCCCTTCAGGCCCTCACTGAATCCCAATTCGCTGCTTCCCTTCACCAAGCCCCCCACCCCACTGTTAACCACTCACTCACACTCCTGGCTTCCCTGTTGTAGCTCTAAATGGCTTTGTGATTGTAATACAAGATACTTTTTTCTTATCTGCACTAAATGTAAATCTATTGCTGGTTTGCAATTTACCAAACATAAAACTGATAATGTTGGTGGAACAGGAATAATTTCAGCATATCAATTATATTCAACTATTGAAAACTATATAAAGCCCTTTAAAAGCTTCAGCTTGTTGGATCAATATCAATTAGATCAAGATTATACAGTACGTGATTAATTAGCATAGTACATGATTAATTAGATCTCCTTTTGTGTCTTTGAAAAACTAAGTACTGCATCATCAGTTCCTGTATCACTGTGGCAACAGTATCTGTCACAGTCTATTCCATCTACAGGCTAATAATGGAAAAGTAACTTTCTGAAATATTCTCAAAACTTGAGGCACAATATCCAACTGAGGTACTTAAGCATGACTTGTTGCTGGTGTGGTGCTTAAGTACCTCCGTTGGATATTGTTTCTCAGTGGAGGGCATATAGGGATGGATCAGATTGTCTTTGCTCTGTGACTAAGTTGTGTTTATGGTGCAAGATATGGTGCAAACATGGTTGTATTGAGTTCAAACAGAAAATGCTGGTAATACTCAGCAGGTCTTGTTGAAGCATATACTCACCCTGACCACCCGAGTGAGGTGGTTGAATTTTTTTACGGCACTGTGTGAGGGTCCTGATGACCACACTGCTGGCCGAGATGTCCTGGGCCACTTCCCTCCACATAGCCTCCTGCCAGTGGCCGGGAACAGCACTGCTCTCCTTCTTTCCACTGCCGCGACCAATGCCTCCAATGCCTGGGCCCTGAAACGGCGAGCTCTCTCCCTGGGACTGGAATCAGCCATGAGGATAAGAGGTGTAGCTGCTGAGTTGCTTGGAGGTCGCCTTCAGAGCCAGCAATGTTGAGAATGAGGTTGTGCTGAATGATTGTACCTCCCCTTTAAGAACTGGAAGGAGCCAGTGTGAATGATGAGCCCCGATTGGACTGCACCTGAAATTGGTTATGGCTCTGCGGGTAGCGCCCCGCTCTCTGTGTGTAGCGCCCTAAGTTAGGTGATTCGCGCTTGATTTAGCGCTCCAGTTCTTTCTTGGAGCGCTAACAATCAATTTAGCCTGCCGCTAATTCTCCAACTTTTTCAAATTTAGCGCCTCAACTGGGGCGATACCGCATTTCTAGCCCATAATATGAAGGAGATGGACATTTGTTCAGCAGTGTGAAACTGTACCTTGCACTTCCAGGAGCAATTCATCTTTTCTTTCACCAAGAATGATGGGGTGAAGGACGGATGGAAGGGGCACCGACTGTGATACAGAAAGAGAGTCAGGTGGTATAGGAACTGACTGGGAACATTCGGATAGAAAGGGAGGCAATCTGAGGCAATCTAACAAAGACAATCTGATTCATCCCTATGTGCCCTCCATTGAGAAACAATATCCAACGGAGGTACTTAAGCATGAACAAGAATCTTGTGAATGGGAAGGGAGAGGCTGGAGAGAACACATATGGAGAGAGCTGTAATGGTGAAGGACAACAGGGAGACATCATGATGGACTGCACGGTGAAGAGGAGAGACAGGTCAGAGACACCAGGCTGAAGAAGAGCAGGAAGGCGAGAATACGATGGACATCGCTATGCAGAAGAGGGATAAAAGGAGACAGCGTTATGGTGAGAGATGGGCAGCAAGTTAAGTATGTGATGGACATTTCTGTGAAAGAGAGGGACAGTCTGGAGACAGTGTGATGTAGAGATCAGTGGAAGAGAATGAAGATTGTATGAAGCCAAGAAGTGATCAACACATAGCTGAGATAAAGCAGTTGGAGGCTTATGCCAAGAACATGGAAATGGCACAAAAAACCCCACTGGAAACAATGACTAGATTTTGACTTTGTGTGACAGTGTAAAATGGGTGATAGTGAGTCGGCAGCCCATTTTACATCTCTCCTCATTATCCAAGGAAGTCAACGGAAATAAAAATCGGGAGAGATATAAAGCAGGCTGCCAATTCGCTATCACCCATTTTACACTATCACACAAAGGCAAGATCCACCCCAATAAGTCTTAAAATAAATATAAACAGCACTCTGTTTACATTGCTATAGCTAATCCTGCATTGTTTCTGGTGACTGTACAGCACGCATGGATGTCTAACACTGGAGTTAGTCTTTGATTAGGAGGAAAGACTGGAGAAGATTGGACTTTTCACCATTGAAACAAGATGACTGGCAGGGACCTCACAGAGGTGCAGTAAACAGGATGACAAAGGTAAATCTGGAATAATATTTCAAGTTAAATCAGGACAGTAGAACAAGAGGGCACAGCTTCAAACTAGTGAGAGGGCAAATTTAGGATATATGTTAGAAAGTTCTTCTTCACACAAAGAGTAATTAGCACATGGAATGGACTTTTGGATAGGATACTGGAGACAGAACCTATGAATTAATTAAGAAGCAATTGGATACTATGATGGGTGACCGCAGGTTTTCCTGGATCGATGAGCTAGAATGGTGGGAGGAGGCTCGTGTGGAGCACAAAGACCAGCACAGACCAGTTGGGCCGAATGGCCTGTTTCTGTGCTGTAAATTCTAATGAGCCGAATGGCCTGCCTGATCTGTATCTACTTTGTGAACTTGTGCTCTGTCTCTGAACAACAAGAGGCAGAGCAGAGTGATGACTCGATATTGCTGTGCAGGTAGGCATACTTTGGAGAGACAAGCTAGTCTTTCAGTTTGTTGTGAGGCCTGTAGCTGATTGCAATCTGTTATACCGGGGTTGTTAAAGACTATTGGTTGAACCGAGGATTGCTGTAATGCTTTCTCACTTTAATTTGTTTTGGCCTTTACAGTCTAACTCTTGTTACCTCCAATCTACTTTTTTATATTCGTACATGGGATGTGGGCGTCGCTGGCAAGGCCAGGATTTATTGCCCATCCCTAGTTGCCCTTGAGAAGGTGGTGGTGAACCGCCTCCTTGAACTGCTGCAGTCCGTGTGGTGAAGGTGCTCCCACAGTGCTGTTAGGGAGGGAGTTCCAGGATTTTGACCCAGCGACGATGAAGGATCGGCGATATACTTCCAAGTCAGGATAGTGTGTGACTTGGAGGGGAACTTGGAGGTGGTGGTGTTCCCATGCACCTGCTGCCCTTGTCCTTCTAGGTGGAAGAGGTTGCGGGTTTGGGAGGTGCTGCCGAAGAAGCCTTGGCGAGTTGCTGCAGTGCATCTTGTAGATGGTACACACTGCAGCCACGGTGCGCCGGTAGTGGAGGGAGTGAATGTTTAAGGTGGTGGATGGGGTGCCAATCAAGCGGGCTGCTTTGTCCAGGATGGTGACAAGCTTCTTGAGTGTTGTTGGAGCTGCACTCATCCAGGCAAGTGGAGATTATTCCATCACACTCCTGACTTGTGCCTTGTAGTTAGGGCACAGATTGGTTAAAATCGTGTCTGACACTGAGAGCCAAGTGCACAACCTAGAATGCACACTATAAATATATACTATAAACTGACTACTTAAGTTAAATCACACTAGAGGAGAGCTGTGCTAGTGGTGGAGTAGCCACTATTAACAGATTATTGACCAAGATGTTATAGTTCATGAACTCATGTCCACTACTACCCAAGATCCGATATAGTAGTGTTTTCCATATCCACCATGTTATGTACTCAGGAAAGTTCAAATTTGCAGTTTAATTTTTTTGGTTAAATTATTTTCTAGTTAGGCGATGGAACAAGGACCCATCATATTTCAGATTCTAATATTTGAACATTTGAGATAAATTTTACAATGCAGTGTTCCCAGTACAGAGCTTTGTGGAATTAAAACAGAGGGGATCTCATCGAAAAATATAAAATTCTGACAGGTCTGGACAAACTAGATGCAGGAAGAATGTTCCCGATGGTTGGAGAGTCCAGAACCAGGGGTCATAATCTAAGGATAACGGGTAAGCCATTTAGGACAGAAATGAGGAAGAATTTCTTCACCCAGAGAGTGGTGAACCAGTGGAATTCTCTACCACAGAAGGTAGTTGAGGCCAAGTCATTAAATATATTCAAGAAGGAGTTAGATATATTTCTTAAAGCTAAAGGTATCAAGGGATATGGGGAGAAGGCAGGTACAGGGTACTGAGTTTGGATGATCAGCCATGATCTCATCGAATGGCGGAGCAGGCTCGAGGGGCCGAATGGCCTACTCCTGCTCCTATCTTTTATGTTTCTATGTTTCTATATCAGGAATTTGGATGTGGAGGTCAAAGATCCCGATTCGCAGCTGCAGCGATTTGTTTTTTGTCCAAAAGAATGAATGGATGGAAAATCACGCATTCTCTGAATAAGGCGCACTACTCTCTGGGGTTGAGCTTCCACGGGATTTCTCCCAATTGTCCATGGTAATTGGAATGGAAGATCCACGGAAGCCCCAGAGAACCGGCATGAGCGGCATTCCCGCCGTTTCTCCGAGGGTTTCCGCTGATCTTCCTCCGAAGTTATACTTGTCCGGCATCCAGTACTGGATGAGTAGAAATTTCCTTCAACTTAATACTGGGAAGAGCGGGGCCAATGTCTTCGGTCCCCGCCACAAACTCCGTTCCCTAGTCACCAACTCCATCCCTCTCCCTGGCAACTTTCTAAGGTTGAATCAGACCGTTCGCAACCTTGATGTCGTATTTGACTCTGAGATGAGCTTCCGACCGCATATCCTCTCCATCACCAAGACCGCCTACTTCCACCTCCGTAACATCGCTCGATTCCACCCCTGTCTCAACTCATTTGCTGCTAAAACCCTCATCCATGCCTTTGTTACCTCTAGACTTGACTATTCCAGCGCTCTCCTGGCCGGCCTCCCATCTTCCACCCTACATAAACTTGCGCTCGTCCAAAACTCTGCTGCCCGTGTCCTATTTCGCACCAAGTCCCGTTCACCCATCACCCTTGTGCTCGCTGACCTACATTGGCTCCCACTCAGGCAACGCCTCATTTTAAAAATTATCATCCTTGTTTTTAAATCCCTCCATGACCTCTCGCCCCTCCCTATCTCTGTAACCTCCTCCAGCCCTACAATCTTCCGAGATCTCTGCGCTCCTCCAATTCTGGCCTCTTGCGCATCCCCCGATTTAATCGCTCCACCATTGGCGGCCGTGCCTTCAGCTGACTAGGCCTTAACCTCTGAATTCCCTCCCTAAACTTTTCCACCTCTCCACCGCTCTTTCCTCCTTTAAGACGCTCCTTAAAACCTACCTCTTCATCTGTCCTAATATGTGGCTCGGTGTCTAATTTTGTTTGATAACGATCCTGTGAAGCGCCTTGGGACGTTTTACTACGTTAAAGGCGCTATATAAATGCAAGTTGCAGTTGTAGTAGTAGTAGTATGCCGATTGGAAGAACCTCTGTGGAAATCCACCCCTCCGTATTCAAATTCCGGACATGGGCTTGTGTTGTGTGAAGTTCTGGGTCTGGAGCGCTGGCTTGTAAAACGTATCCGTTATGGGTTGTTCGCTGAGTCAAAGCTAAACTAATTTCTGATGAAAGGTCATCGACCTGAAACGTTAACTCTCTTTCTCTCTCCACGGATGCTGCCTGGCCTGCTGAGTTTTTCCAGCGTTTTCTGTTGTTATTTCTAAACTAATTTCTATTCAGTGCTGTGTGGATGGGGCTTATTCTATCTGTTTTTGGAAGGGGAGTGTGTGTATGTTTTGATTGAATGCCCACACGCCAGCAGTTTTCCGGGGACTTCTGCTCTGCCGAACGTCCGCTGAAAGTTACGGCAGTGGAGCGGGGCAAACCCCGAGGAAATTGCCCGGGGAGGGCAGTCATGCTTGGGAGCATTTCGTATTAACGACACGTTGAAACCAGCTTCGGCTGGCTGCAGTTTCTCTTTTCGTTTTATTTTTCCCTTTTGTCTTAATTAGCCTGCAAGCAGAGGCCAAATACATGGGACCTGTCTGTAACATAGCTTCTCGCTTGAATGGACAGCCAATGAAGCAACAACCTAGTTATAGTAATTACTTCAAGGCAGGTCCTTATCAGGACAAGATTGGTTCGGGTAATTTCTCAGACAATATTTGCATGTTTGCTACTGCAAGAAAGAGACAGACCCTTGATCAGATATGGTTGTTTTACCAAGGGATTCCCAACATGGAGGCCAGTATTATATCAAAATTGGCAGCTGCAACATGAAAGGCCTCTCTTGGGATAAAGGCCTTGAGATTGTTGCTTATTTTGATTTCATTTGAAAACAACATATCCGAGTCAGTGAGGTGAGAAGGAAGTCTGTAGTGCCTGGAGCCCATGTTGTGCTTGCTCTGAAACTCTGCAAAAAATGTCTTCTGAAATGCTTGTTACAATGTTGGACTCAGAAATGTGCCGGGGCAAGTTCAGTGCTTGTATTGATATTTTGACCTGCTGATTTCACTTGCTTCTCCGCACCCTTCCTTCTTGTAACAAACAATTTGTAGCTTAGCGTGAACCATGTGATTTGCCAGCATGGTGTTTTTCCGCCTATCAGAGAGATTTAGGAACTTCTACATCCAGTACTATACTCAGTTTTGACCACGTCATCAAAGGCTAGATCGATGTACACTACATCCCATTCACCGTACACACCAATTTCGCACAGCTTTGCTCTCAGTTTGGCACCTTGCTAGCAGCGAGCACATTAGTGAATGACAAGGCTAAACTCTGGGGGAGAAATTCGTGTTCACCAGTAAAGTTGCCAGTGTCACCGGCAACTGGAGTTAACGGCCACTGAAAATGGCCGCATTGCTAACGGGGCAAAATTCGTCTGGGGGTGGGGGGCTGAAGATTACTGATGCAGCGCTAACCTTCCATGCAACGCCATCCTGGTGTCGCTGCTGGAGGCATCCGGGGCGTTGGAGCCTTGCACAACCTCTGGAATCGAGGTTGTGGAGCTCGCAATTGTGGGCAATGAAAAGGCCTGTGAATTAAGGGAGCTATGCACACTGAAGCAATACAAATTAAAATCCAGTGAAACAATGCAGTTTTCAGCCCTTTCTGCCTTTAAAAACAATATATAACATTAAAAAGAAGTCCCAAATGTGAATATTCAGCTGTTAAAGCTGAATTACCTTCCTAAGCTCAACAAATGGGAAAACTGCCTCTGCACTAACACAACTGGCTAAGCAAGCCAGGGAAGGGGCACCCAGGGTCTCACACGCGACACTCCAACTTTGTGCAGGGGGTCAACACCGCAAGACTGGCCCTCTACCCACAGGGGCCAGGAGGCCCTCCAGAAAGAACGATGTGGGAGTACGTCACCTAAGGCCATCACTGCCAGCAGTGTTGCCCCCACCACCTGGCTCCAGTGCCCAAAGCAGCTTCATGACCTCAGACCACTGGTTAAGGTGAGTGAATGCATCTTCAAAAGCCGTCTCCTACCAACTGCACCACTAGCCTCACACACTGCTCAATGCACAACCCCCACCCCCAATCACTCACCTACCAACAATCTGCACCAATGACGAGGCACATCTCCCATTCCTAGCCTCACCTCACCCTCTTGGAGGAGACTGTGCAACCATTCTGGGCAGGGGCATGGCTGAGCCCTTGATCAGTGGCGGGGCTGAAAGGATTAAATATGCTGGTATCCTCATACGTTATCCTCCTTCTGGCATGGACCTCTTGCTTTCCCGCCCTCCCATCTCCACATCTCCACCCTTGTGCCTTCCTCATTTCACACACCCAAGAAATGCAGCCTGCCCAGCCAGTGGGTGACCAAGAAGAGGGAGAGGCGAGTGAAGAAGAACAAGAAGAAGATTGATTTGACACTCCCAGCCACCAACTCCTCAAGGTCAATGAGCAAGGCCATTTGCAGTGTCCCCCACTGAAAGACAGCAGCCTTCCACCAGCCATGTTGCAGCCACTGGGGTAGCATTGCGTAACATCAGTAGGACAGGCAAAGGCACACACCAAGACACTCACTAAGAGAATGTATATGGGTGATGAGTTGATTTCTTGATGTCACATTGGATGGATAGACGTACATAGTTGGATTGGAAAGTTTGCTTTGTGGTGGCTTTTATTTCAGCATCATGGCCAAGAGGATGTTGTGACGGTCAGTAATAGATGGAACATAAGGTGTGGGGCTAATGTTGAAAGGGGAATTGGGGTTGTGGTCACTGGGACCGCAGGCGGATGATTCCATCCCGGATATCCCGGCCACAAAGGGTCTGTCTGGGATGCATCCTTCCGTCTGCTTCCTCCTCTTCTGTTTCTTCCTCTTCTGTGTCTTCCTTTTCTGTGTCTTCTTCTTCCCTCTACGAGCAGATGCTGTAAATGTGAAATAACGGCACAAAATGCTGGAAATACTCAACTGGTCAAGCAGCATCTCGACCTGAGATGTGAACTCTGTTTTTCTCTCCATGGATTTTGCCTGACCTGCTGGGTATTTACAGCATTTTCTGTCTTCTCAAAGGCCTTCATTTACCATCAAAGCCCTTGCAAGCATCCAGCAGCACTCCCTACACACCTAAAAAACTTTTCACATATATTGCAGCAAGCCACCACTTCAACAAAATAAAAAAAAACAGCCCAAAAGCTTAAATACAAACTTACCTGAACGATGTGCGTGTTCCTTTAAGGGGTGCTGACATCGTCACTGTCAGCCTGCCTGCATGCCAGGTTGACCCATGCCAAAAGTGTGTGTGTGTGTGTGTGTGTGTGGATGCTGGGGGTGAACAAGAACAGGCTGTGCAGCACCCCACCATAGTTGAATAGCCTGCTGTCACTCACATGCTGGGGGCAGAGCGGGGTGGGGGGGGTGGATGGTGGAAGCGGTGGCTGGCAGTCATCTGCGTGGTTTTAGGGACCGCCTGTTAGGCCACATGCAGACCTGGTTTTCCTGAACGCAGCCAGCCTGGTGCCGACTCCGTTCATGGCAACCCAATATTGTGCGGGGGTGGGGGGTGCGTCAAACAGGCGCTAGGCCCCTAATTTGAATATGAAACGGGCCTAACGCCTGTTGCAGATGTGGGTCCTGCATGCCGATATTTTTGCCTACACCAATAAGGCAGGCAGCGCACTTCCGGCTGGTAATGAGCGCGTTCTTCCTGCCTTCCATCTTGGAGGCTTAGGAGGCCGATTAGTGCCCGGTTGAATTTCTAGGGCTGTGTCTTCAGGAGAGGAGAAAATTAGCGGAGAAAATATTGGCAACTTGTCTACACTTGATCTCTGGGGAGAACCTAATTTGCATTCTTCAGATAAGGTCATGGTACATAGTTAAAGGAGGTTTAATCACAGTGTAAATACTTGACAGAGAGACCAACACTGTGAAAGAAATGTGATTGGTTAACATCACGCTCCCATTGAGTGTTATAGATAGAATTACATAAAATTACATAGAATGTACAGCACAGAAACAGGCTGTTCAGCCCAACTAGTCTGTGCTGGTGTCTATACTCCACACCAGTCTCCTCCCATTCCATCTATCTCATCTCAGCTTTTCAGCATATCTTTCTATTCCCTTTTCTCTCATGTATTCATCTAGTTTCCTTTTGAAAGCACCTAAACTATTTGCCTCAACCACTGCCTGTGGTAGCAAGTTCCACATTCTAACCATTCTCTGAGTAAAGAAATTTCTTCTTATTTCCCTATTGGATTTATTAATAACTAACTTGTATTTATGGCCCCTAGTTTTGGATTCTCCAACAAGTGATAGCATTCTCTCCACATCTACCCAGTCCAACCCATTATAAACTTTAAAGACCTCTATCAGGTTGCCTCTAAATCTTCTTTTGCAGACTGACTGTCCAACACCGGACTAAAACTTTAGCCATTTGGTACACAATCATCAATACATCTCAAACGCTGGCCAAAGCTGGGCACATGCAAAGCGTTTGAATAGACATGCACATTTCTGCCTTGCAGTTCCACAACCCATAGCTCAATCACGCCGCACCTTAATTGTATCGGAGGTTGTGTGGAGCTATCAGCAAAGACTAGCCTTTTGATCAAGTGATTTACGACAGCAAGTGATCTGTGAGTCGCTCAGCCCTGCTCAGAAAACAACGGCTTCACCGCCTCGGGGACTTTTTATGCAAAAACGGAGGTCAATTGGGCAGCAAAAATCACACACGGTAAGTGTAGAAACTTGCCAGTTCCTACACCACCTGCCAAGTCGCTTACCACACTGGAGCTGTCACCAAGTCAGAAAGGGTCCAAAAGAGAAGGGAGTTTTTCAGGATGATAATATCGAATGGCATGGCCTTTTTTTTAACTAGATGCAAGTAACAATGTGCTGGAATTCCCTCCCTATTCCTCTCTGTCTCTCCATCTCTCTCTACTCCTGTAAGATGCTCCTTAAAACTTACCTCTTTGACCAAGCATTTGGTCACCTGTCCTAATATCTTGGTGCTACATGTGGCTCGGTGTTAATTGTTGGCTGATTACGCTCCTGTGAAGCGCCTTGGGATGTTTTACTACATTAAAGGCGTTAGATAAATGCAAGTTGTTGTTTTTTTAAAATTTGTTTATGGGATGTGGGCGTCGCTGGCAAGGCCAGCATTTATTGCCCATCCCTAATTGCCCCTTGAGAAGGTGGTGGTGAGCCGCCTGCTTGAACCGCTGCAGTCCGTGTGGTGAAGGTACCCCTACAGTGCTGTAAGGGAGTTCGTTCCAGGATTTTGACCCAGCAACGATGAAGGATCGGCCGATATACTTCCAAGTCAGGATGGTGTGTAACTTGGAGGGGAACTTGGAGGTGGGTGGTGTTCCCACGCGCCTGCTGCCCTTGTCCTTCTCGGTGGAAGAGGTCGCGGGTTTGGGAGGTGCTGCCGAAGAAGCCTTGGCGAGTTGCTGCAGTGCATCTTGCAGATGGCGCACACTGTTGTTAAAGGCAACCCCAACATCTCCCATGATCCAAGAGCTTCTCCAGTAGAATATGGGAGGGAAGGAATTAGTGCCAAAGCCCGTGTTCCCAAAAAAGGAACAATCCACATTAGCAGCGTAACTATCTGCAGAACATGACTCAAGGAAAAGTGTTAAAATCCACCCAAAGTGTGTTTAATTGTAAAGTAACTGGAAGTGATTTACAAAACAGGGTGCAAAAATCCCAATTCTTTTGCATTCAACTCATTAGTCCGTTTTAAGAGGTTATTGAGTGACTGCAGCTTTATTGCCTGTTCGATAATATGGACACCTCCAACATATTTTCATTTGCTACTGAATAATTCATTGTTTTCTCTTCGAGGAGCAGTAAATAGCGACAGAAAGCGAGGGCTCAAAAAGCATTGCATCGTTGCAAAAACAGGCTTGGCTGATTCAGCACCCAACATGTCAGAAAGTGAATTTATAATGTTGCAGGCCTCTTTAACGTGTAAGAACATAAATGGTTGGGACTGTAGGTTTTGTCCCATTGTGTTGTGTAAGCTGTTGGCACATCAGACTGCAGAAATTTCCATAACTGCAACACCGCACATCTATGGGACGGTGTCAATGTTTTTAAAAAGCCATCAGTAATGTTAAAAAAGCTCCCTCGTGTAATCCATCGAGATACATCAGCACTGTCACACAAAGGTTAGCGTGTTAACGTTTTAACTGAACCAGTTCTTTTGTCAGCCAGGTGTCTGATACACATGGACTTCCATCACCATGTTTAAGAGTCACCAAACCAAGCCACTGACAAATCCACCCAGGTAGAGTTGTGAAGGCCCTTGAGAGGGTGCAGAGGAGATTTACCAGAATGGTTCCGGGGATGGGGGATCTTAGCTGCAAGGACAGGTTAGAGCAGCTGGATTTGTTTTCATTAAAACAAAGGAGGTTGAGGGGTGATTTGATAGAGGTGTACAAGATTATGACGGGTTTGGATAGGCTAGACGGGGAAAGGCTGTTCCCACTAGTTGATGGTTCAAGGACTAGGGGACACAGATTTAAGGTTTTGGGCAAGAGATATGGGGGGGGATGTGGTGAGGACCTGGAGCTCGCTGCCGACGGAAGTGGTGGAAGCGGAGACACTCAATGTTTTCAAGGGGAGACTGGATGGGCACTTGAGGGAAATAAACTTGCTGGGTTACAGGGATAGAGCGGGGGAATGGGACTGACTGGATTGCTCTACAGAGAGCTGGCACGGACTCGATGGGCCGAATGGCCTCCTTCTGTGCCGTTATGACTCTATGACTCTATAGGATTACATAGGATATATGGCACAGAATCAGGCCATTCGGCCCAACCAGTCCATGCCGGCGTTTATGCTCCACACGAGAATGAGTACAAAGAGATAAAAGTCAATGAAGAGAGAAGAGAAAGGCTGCCTCAGTGCCAACAGTTGAGGCCCTTGTGCCTGCAAAGCTGGATGACATTGTACAATGTAGGTCAGGTGCGAGGTGAGAGACAGTAATTACACAGTGGCTGTTTCAGTGTGAAAGCTGAGAATGTTGTTTTATTTTGAATAATTTTGTGTTCAGCACCAGTTTTTGGAATATTACCCAAGCTATTCTTCAACTGTAAATGAAACCAACAATGAAAAACAACTGGCTTTGCCTTGCTGATTCAGCTCTGAAGTCTTTCATGATAACAAGTGAGACAACCGGCATTGTTTATGATGTGTCTTCCCAGTGCTTGTTTATACTTCTGCACAAATATCTTTTGTTCTACTGAATGACCTGATTTAGATAAAACTTGTGCTTACGACAGCGAAGAAAAGTATCCATTGCAATTATTAAAATCTACCGGCAGATCTCCTGTGGCATTGCTCATGGTATGCACCAGTTTACACCGGATTACGTTGGATATACGGCACAGAAACAGGCCATTCGGCCCAACCAGTCCATGCCGGCATTTATGCTCCACACGAGCCTCCTCCCATCTTTCCTCATCTAAATCCCTCTATTCCCTTTTCCCTCATATGCTTGTCTCGCCTCCCCTTAAATACATCTATGCTATTCGCTTCAACCACTCACTGTGGTAGCGAGTTCCACATTCTCACCACTCTTTGGGTAAAGAAGTTTCTTCTGAATTCCCTATTGGATTTCTTGGTGACTATCTTATATTGATGGCCTCTAGTTTTGCTCTTCCCCACAAGTGGAAACATTCTCTCTGTATCCACTCTATCAAAACCTTTCATAATTTTAAAGACCTCTATTAGGTCACCCCTCAGCCTTCTTTTTTCAAGAGAAAAGAGACCCAGCCTGTTCATCCTTTCCTGATAGGTATACCCTCGCATTTCTGGTATCACCCTTGTAAATCGTCTCTGCACCCTTTCCAGTGCCTCTATATCCTTTTTATAATATGGTGACCAGAACTGCACGCAGTACTCTAAGTGTGGTGTAACCAATGTTGGATACAGATTTAGCATAACTCCCCTACTTTTCAATTCTATCCCTCTAGAAATAAACCCTAGTTTGCTTTTTTATGGCCTTACTAACCTGTTTCGCAACGTTTAGTGATTTGTGTATTTGTACTCCTAGATCCCTTTGTTCCTCTACCCCACCTAGACCCGCACCCTCCAAGTGATAAGTGACCTCCCTATTCTTCCTACCAAAATGTAATACCTCACATTTATCTGTGTTGAACTTCATTTGCCAATTATTTACCCATTCTGCAAGTTTATTAATGTCCTCCTGTAACTTGTTGCTGTCCTCCTCAGTATTGACTATTAACAGTTACTGTTTTTCCGATATGGAGCTCACACTCTCTCACCGTAGGGACGTAACCCACTTAGCTAAGTTCAGAGAGCTTTGGTGCAGGTTGGCAGAGCCAAGCCTTAGGGACCCCCAGATTGCACACAGGAATGAAACAATTTATATATCGCCTTTCATAACCTCAGGACATCCCAAAGCACTTTACTCCCACTGAAGTACTTTTGAAGTGTAGTCACTGTTGTAATGTAGGAAACGCGGCAGCCAAGCTGCACACGGCAAGGTCCCACAAACAGCAAGTCTATTTTTCAGTGATGTTGGTTGAGGGATCAATGTTGTCCAGGACACCGGGGATAACTCCCCTGCTCCTCTTTGAAACAGCGCCATTGGATCTTTTATGTCGACCTGAGAGAGCAGACAGGGCCTCGGTTTAACTTCTCATCTGAAAAATGCCACCTCCGATAGTGCAGCACTCCCTCAGCACTGCCCTGGAGTGTCAGCCTAGATATTGTGCTCAAGTCTCTGGACTGAGACTTGAACCCACAATCTTCTGACTCAGAGGTAAGACTGCTACCCGCTGAGCCACGGCTGTGGTTGGAATGTGTAAGGGTTGTGACACGCCTGAGGCTCTGTGCGTAGCCTGGGTGCTAGTGCGGGGTTAGGCCTTGTTGCCTGTTCTGGTCTCCAGCCAGCCTGGTAGCACTAGACACCTGTGAGTGGTTCGACCCACTCGCCCTTACGGTTCTGACACTGGACTTAGGTGCGAGAGCAATAATGCAGAGAAAACTCAGGTAGACCCGGTTGAATAGTGCGAAATGGAAAATCTTTATTGCATATTATTCAAGATTACGAAATACATGTCATAAGCACAGATTAATGACAATACAATCTTACACGCAGTTATGTAGCTAATTTTAGGGAAACGAGGAGCGCACGACACATCGAAAAAGGGGGCACACATTACAATTATCCTTAAAACTTAAACCCTCCCCTATCAATACCTGACCTAAACTAGATTTGTAGGATCGAGACTCATGCTCACCACTCGTGATAACTCGGAGAATTCCGAAACTCTGCTCGGATGTTTTTCACCGCAGCACCTGACCACCCACGTGTTGATCAGGGGTCTCTGTACCCCACTTGTTTACTCGTTTCTGCTCCGGCTAGCAGGCTGGACCGTCTGCTGTCATGAAGATCTGTGTTGTCCTCGGAGTTCCGACACGACTCGAAAAATAGTCTTCCTGTGCCCTCGCCCCGATGCGATAAAACTCGAAGAATGGTCTTCCTGTGCCCTCACGCCAGTTTGTAAAACTCAAAGAATAGTCTTCCTGGGCAAGGAAAGTGTTTATTCGACCTACAGGCGCGGTCGGGGCTTACTGACCGTGGCGATACGTATGGTCGTCTTCTTCTCTTCTCATCTCATCTCATCTCATCTCATCTCATCTCATCTCGGGCCTTCGGTTCCAACACCGTTTACCGACTTCTCGGGATGGTGTGCCCGTTTCAAGGCTTCACAGCCCAGTTCCACACAGATCTTCGCGGCAAGCCACGAGGTTGATCCTGGCGGATCAGAAAGTTCAAAAGTCTTCTAGCAAGTCGAGCAGCAATAGTCAGGATCCAAGAGTCAAGAGGCAGATGCAAGAGTCAAGAGGCAGATGCAAGAGTCAAGAGGCAGATGCAAGAGTCAAGAGAGAGATGGACGGTTGTACCTTACAGTTATAGTGCTGTAATTCCTCTTTTCCCGCCCAATCTTAATGTCTTTTCTTTTGTCAGGGTTTTGGCGCCCAAACTTCTTGTATAGGGTGATCTCCGTTTTAATGGGTTTCGGTGATACTTGTAACTGCCTGAGTACCCGTTAATACTTCTCCCATTGTGTAACCGGTCAGTATTCTCCCTGGAGGGGTTTTGGGGCTTCCAAATGTTTCTGTAACTACCCGCAAACGGCTCTCTCATCGTAGAGTCGTGGGGATTTTGCATATTAATGTCTTTGGATGGGTTCTTGATCGCTTGGTACAATAGCCCTTATTCGCACCTGGGAGACCGATTCCAGTATTTATGTGTAAAATGCAAACCCATTATGTCTTGTGATTTATCTCAAATGTGCTGAGTCTTGTACGATCTCACACAAATGTTTATTGGAACGCCATCTTGTCTGCTTATCGAAAAGTCTAGAATGTTCTGCCACGAGGCGTGGCGGCCATTTTACAGGCTGCTTGTGTCCACTTTGAAAACCTGACAGCATTCTGCTGAAATAAAGCTGTTTGTACGAAACTATGTGTCTCCTCCTTATTTATAAAATCGCGATAATATTGCGAATTCTACAGTCCCTCCTGTTGATGCGAATAACTCCGCTTATCGTATCAAAAATATTGTGGTGAGCAATATTATCTCGATTCTCCAGATCTATAAATTCCCATAACTTAAACTATCTAGGGTCTTTGTGTCGTCCTTATTTCCCAGGAAAAATTACATTCCTATAACACCGCAGGCAGCATTTGCCTTTAACTTACACCACTTGTCCTTCCAGGTGTAACCAGGCCGATGCCTCTCGCACCACCTGTATATGCATATTTTTTATTCAAGGGAGAAAAGAAAACAAAAACAAAACCAAACAATCATATTCAACAACAACACCATCACCAAAATAATCAAAACCAACTCTTAAACATGTAGATTTCCAAACGTAATTACAGTTTCTGAGAAAAATCACGATCGATTACAACACTTCCGAGGCGCACGTGGCAAACGGGAGTGACGCCATTTTGTCTGGTTACACGGTGCTTTCATCGTGCACGCGCACGTAACGTTCTCGCCACTCTCCCGTGTTTTCGTTCTTGGTGAGGCGTTTGCCTCTCTTACAATGCACGACCAATAAGTATATCACAATAAACACTTGGCATACAACTAAAATGTGGGAGGCTATTCTAATCCAGGAAGGCACTTCAATGTTGGTGAACAGATTCCACCACGGTGGAATTACTATGTCCAGAATTTCTGTCCCTATCTCGACAGTCTTCTGTTCTAGGGTGTAAAAATGTTTTTGCGATACCGCGACGGCTTTTAAAAGCTTGGTGAGGTGTTCAGGGAGAGGGGGAATGAGGTATCCGAAATGCGCGACGAATCGCTGCAGGTCGGTGAAGTTCTCTTTTACGGTAAGATGAACCGTGGATGGTTCAGCGATTGGGACAATTCGCTGTTGTGCTACTTGAACTTCCGCCCTGGGTTTGAAACAGAAACTGCTGTCACTCACCGGACACCGGCTACGATTTCCATGTTGGTAGTGTTGCGCTGCAGTGGTAACACAATATGTTCCACCCCCGATGTATGCTACCTGCGGAGGCACATGATCTTGTGCCATTGCCTCCATGGTGCAATTCATGGGCTTGGCACCAGCCGTTCTGAACCCGCACTGTGGTGTTAAAAAGGCATTCAAGTGCTGGGGACACAGTATTATGTGTGCTCCCCGGCCACGACAACCAGAGAGATCTGTACCTGTCATCGTTTGCTCCCAGCGGATGACGTAAGGTGGAACCGCTGCATAGCGAATGTGGGCTCCCCCCTGAATGACACCAATGTTCTCTACCCGATACACCGGGGCGGGCTTTGTTGTGTCGCCCAAAACCGGCATACGTAATACTATACCCATGATGGTATGGTTTGATCGTCCGCAGTCCACGGGGACTGGGTATGCTTCTGAAGCTAGCCTGAGCTGGCACGGGTTTAATGCGTTCTGAAAAGGGTGGAGCGCCTGCAGGTGTTTGTTACTTATCTAGGACGGGACCAAACCTTGTTTTAAATCCTCCAAATTACTGCGGCCCTCGCCCAGTAACCACGCCCCGTAAAGCACGCACACCTCATTCTGCGCAGCCTGATCGGACGCATTCCGATCTTCCCTAATCAGGGCATTTACCGTACGCGCATGTTTCTCCAGCTCGGCTATTATTTCTTTTAAAATGGAGAGTCATGGCCTGGTCCTCGTGTAACCCAGACCCAACCACCTTATTTTCATCTGTGAGAATGCTTTTTAATTGCGTTTTTAAGCCATTAATCTGGGTCTGCAGCTCCACGCTGTCTAGAGCGTTGACCACAGATGTACCTGTGTTGAAAGCAGTGAACACGTCGTTCACAACACCCCTTCTTTGCCTCCCCACCTGATCCAAAACTTCATGTGGTGCGGTGTACAAACTTGTTTTATCAATTTCCGCGAAATCGAACTCATAAAATTGTCTGAACATCTTGGTCAACAGGACCTGATATAACTGTTCCGTCTTTTTGGGGCACCACTCTGGTAACCGCACCTCGGTGAGATTTAAAATCACCGAGGCCACCGCGTAATGTACCCCCTGAAATAGTATCTGGTCTGTGGGGACCAGTACCAAACCATTCCCGGGTCCCTTACTGGTTTTAGGGCACCCTTCTTCCTTAGCTAGAACCACCGGAATCGTGGGCGGGGCTTTGCGTGGGCGCGTAATGAGTTCAGTGGCATTTACCGGGATCGGGGAGTATGGAGCTCCGCACCCCCTGGTGCTCGCATCCCACCTCATCCCCTGTCCGTTATCCTGCCATTGATTGATGAAAAATATGGAGATGCCTTTGGGGCAAACGTACTTTGACCCCCACATACATACATAAATTCCCTCATCCGGTTCCCACCATTTGTCCCAACAGACTCTCACTTGTCCGTTTGTCCCCGTAATTGTCCGATGGGTATTATTACCCAGTCGCTCCCACTCGACCGAAGAGTTCCTCATGTTTTTGCTCAGCTTTCGTAGCCACCACCATCGGCTCAATGGGACATTCCCATTACAAGTCAAACAAATCCGTTTGCCGACGGTGACGCTGATTCTGGGTGCGATGATCCTTACTTTGGGGCACAGTAAAGAAGTCTCTTGGTAGGCAAAACCCGATGTGCTGGAATACTCAGTTGAGTTCGTTCCCAGCCATCCTGGCCACCTTCCCTTGTGGAAATAGGTGGTGGTCTCCTCAGCCTCTCGCCTTCCGGTCCCATCCACCGCGATGGGGGCCGTGTCCCCGGAGCATCCAAAAACCACGACATCCTTGGTGCGGCCTCGATAGGCCAATCCACATCCGATTGCCGCGAGCAATACTAGAATTCGTTCCATCCTTCCTTGGTTCCTGTGATCAGATAGAATGAGGTAGCCAGCCTCGCAAGAGTCTCTGGCTTTTGTGAAGGGTGAGCGGGTCCCCTGACCTCGCCTCACGTAAGAAGACATGTGCGCTGGATAAACTTTAACTAATCCTATCTCTAAAAACTCCCATCATTTTACTTCTTTCTATTAAACAAAATTAAACTACCGACTTAAAACTATAACCTTATAACCTCATCTAAAACTATAAACTTATAACCTCATCTAAAACTATAAACTTATTCTTAACCTTAAACTGTACAGCGCCGCCCGTTCCCAGGGCGGCCTATTTAAATTCTGAAAAGGCTGCCACGAGCTTTTCCCGATGGTGGGAGGGCATTGACCCCTCCCTTTGATCTGCCGCAGCCTGTTGCTGCTGCGCTGGGACTGGACTCTCCCTGGGCTGCCTTAGCCTTGAGCCTACGCCTTGGGACACTCTGGGGACTTGACCATATCTTCCTGGGCTGGGGTATCCGACTTGACCTACGGAGAGCTACCGGGGGCAGGAACTCTAGGACCGACGGACCGGGTTCCGAGACTTCCACCGTGGCGACCTGTGGTCCCACCACAGTCGCTGGCTCCGCCTCCCCTGACTCCGCCTCCCTGAACTCGGGATCTGCAGCTTGTGGCACCGCCCTACTTGGCCCAGTAGGCGGCCCTTCACTCGCAGTCCCTACCTCCCTCGAGGGCAAGACGTTCAAGGCGGGCGGCTCGGGCTCTGAGGCTTCCATCGCCACGCCCTGTGGTCCCACCACAGCGGCTGGCTCCGCCTCCCCTAGCTCCTCCCCCCTGCGTTCGGGACCTGCAGCTTCGGCCTCCACCCTGTGTGGATCTCTATCTGCAGCCCCTGTCTCCCCTATACCTGAATCGGGGGCGACCCTTTCGTCCTCCGATTCCAGCTCCTCCTCGCTTGTGTCACTATCTTCGTCGAGCTCCTCGAACTCTTCCTCATCTGACTCCCAACCCCAATAAAATATCTCACATTTTTCTAGGATGTCCTCTCCCCTGATGCAAGCTGCTTTGCCTGCCTGTGTGCCCTGTGGCTCTACCTGGGGCTGCGAGTCCCCACTCGCAGGTTTGGCCCCTGTGGCAGGCCCTTGTGCACCCGGCTTATACAGTTTGCACTGATTTAAATCCCCATTCTCCCTGCTTCTGGCTACCCTGTAGGCTGCCTTTATCTCTCTAAGCTGTGCTTCTAGCATGAGCACGTCTGCTTTCCCCATTAAGCGGGCGTTCTCCTCCCGCAGGGCCTGCTCTCTAAGCTGCCCTTCTAGCACTTCTATTTTCCCTATTAAGCGGGCGTTCTCCTCCCGCAAGGCCTGCTCTTCTAACCTGGCCTCCCTACTGGAGACCCCCTCCTGTGTGTGTCTTTTAAAAGGACACAGGTAGGCAGGCTGTGCGGGCTCTAGTCATTGGGTACTATTGGACGGGGCTGCGGCATCTGCGGGGCCGGTAGCAACCGCCACCCTTCCATGCGAAATCATGAGGGTGCGCATGGCTCCCAACACTGATTCGATCGCATCGGGATGGATAGGTGCACTAGCTCCCCTATCAGAGACAGGCGCCTGGGCTCGGACTGCGGGATTTTTATCCCTGGACTCCTTCCAAGGGTTCCTGCAGTTCTTGCGCCAATGCCCTGTCTTCCCACACCCGTAACAAGCATTACTGGCCTGCGGGGCGCGGTTACCCTCCTGATGCCACTCCTTTTGAGCCGGGGCTGCGGGTCGTACCTCATGCACCTTTCCCTTAAGGGGACGTGCTCCCATACCACTGGTATTACGGTACCCTACCGTGAGTCGATTTAGGACCGACTCCTCTGTAGTGGCGGGGTCAGTGGGATCAAACCATGCTTTTGCCTGCTCCCTGACGGCTGGCAAACTGTTGGCTACTATACACCTGAGCCAATGAGTTAGACTGGCACCGTTTAAATAGGCGCGCTCTGGCGCACCTGGGCAGCTACGCTGGTATACTGGCCACAGCCTGTCGGCGAAAACCTTCGGGGGTTCTCCCTCCATCTGCACTGTTTGTCCCAGTCTAACGAACGGACCTTCATCGTCCATTCCCAACACTTCTAGGACCTCATCTCTTAGCTCCCCATAGGTATTAGTTCCCCTCTTGCTCTCGTCTGAGAGACACTGAAGGATCGAGCTGTCTAATGAGAATAACAGCATTTTTGCTTTTTCCCCATCGTCGCAGCCGTTAATGGCTGCGGTTTGCTCTACTTCCCTGAAATGTACGGAAGGGTCGTCTGACTCGGCCAGCTTCCGTACGTGACTGATCATAACCCTCAGCTGGTGTGAGCTGTGAGGCAACACAAGCTGGTTGAGGAGATCCCCCTCTGTCCCATCTGTTCCGTTCGGGCCCCTTTTGATACCCGTGACCGGACACAACGGTCCCGGCTTCACTTCTACCTCAGTGGGCTCTTTCTTTACTTCTACCACTTCCTCCCTCACCCAGGTTGCCGAATAGCTGGGTGGCGCGGAGGGCATAGTGGCTAATACTTCCTCTGCTTTGTTCGGTGGGGATTTCTGAAATCCCTCATCCACTAGCGGCTGGTGTGCTGACGGGCTGATAAGGCACACCATGCCGTGCGCTTTGTTCAAGGCCTTTTTAAGGTTCCCTATCTCTTTTTGGCAGACGCTGTGATCGGCCCCCTGAAATTTATCCTCGAGGGCCATCTTATATGCCGCCCTAACCCCCGTTAAGCTCTCTTCCTGGACTTTTATTTGGGCAGCTAGGCGGGCACATCGTTCCTTTAATCTACCCTCACTTAACTTTGCCTCAGTGACCTGGCACTCGAGGTAATCTATTTTTGCTTCATGGTGGTTGGCGACTAACTGGCGTTCTTGATGCAACGCATTTAAGGTCGTGATGAGCTGCTGCCCCCCCGCGACCTTCTCGTCCATTTCCACCTCTAAACTCTTGATCTGAGCTGCCTGCGCTAAGATGACCTGGTCCGAAATTTGGACTTGTCTTTTATAGCACATCAGCCAGACCGCTTTCTCCACTGCCTTTTTATGTTCCTTGCTATCTGTCCACCTCTCGGCTGCCTCTAGTGGACGCTTATCCACCAGCAGGTCACTTATCCATTTCTTGGTCAAATTCACCTTTCCAAACACATAATCTGCTATTCTCTCTTCCATGACATTTCGCCCATTCATACCAGGGTCTAACACATTATTCTCTCGCTGCCAATATCCTGCCGCGGTCGCCATTTTCTGTAAGGGTTGTGACACGCCTGAGGCTCTGTGCATAGCCTGGGTGCTAGTGCGATGTTAGGCCTTGTTGCCTGTTCTGGTCTCCAGCCAGCCTGGTAGCACTAGACACCTGTGAGTGGTTCGACCCACTCGCCCTTACGGTTCTGACACTGGACTTAGGTGCGAGAGCAATAATGCAGAGAAAACTCAGGTAGACCCGGTTGAATAGTGCGAAATGGAAAATCTTTATTGCATATTATTCAAGATTACGAAATACATGTCATAAGCACAGATTAATGACAATACAATCTTACACGCAGTTATGTAGCTAATTTTAGGGAAACGAGGAGCGCACGACACATCGAAAAAGGGGGCACACATTACAATTATCCTTAAAACTTAAACCCTCCCCTATCAATACCTGCCCTAAACTAGATTTGTAGGATCGAGACTCATGCTCACCACTCGTGATAACTCGGAGAATTCCGAAACTCTGCTCGGATGTTTTTACCGCAGCACCTGACCACCCACGTGTTGATCAGGGGTCTCTGTACCCCACTTGTTTACTCGTTTCTGCTCCGGCTAGCAGGCTGGACCGTCTGCTGTCATGAAGATCTGTGTTGTCCTCGGAGTTCCGACACGACTCGAAAAATAGTCTTCCTGTGCCCTCGCCCCGATGCGATAAAACTCGAAGAATGGTCTTCCTGTGCCCTCACGCCAGTTTGTAAAACTCAAAGAATAGTCTTCCTGGGCAAGGAAAGTGTTTATTCGACCTACAGGCGCGGTCGGGGCTTACTGACCGTGGCGATACGTATGGTCGTCTTCTTCTCTTCTCATCTCATCTCATCTCATCTCATCTCATCTCGGGCCTTCGGTTCCAACACCGTTTACCGACTTCTCGGGATGGTGTGCCCGTTTCAAGGCTTCACAGCCCAGTTCCACACAGATCTTCGCGGCAAGCCACGAGGTTGATCCTGGCGGATCAGAAAGTTCAAAAGTCTTCTAGCAAGTCGAGCAGCAATAGTCAGGATCCAAGAGTCAAGAGGCAGATGCAAGAGTCAAGAGGCAGATGCAAGAGTCAAGAGGCAGATGCAAGAGTCAAGAGAGAGATGGACGGTTGTACCTTACAGTTATAGTGCTGTAATTCCTCTTTTCCCGCCCAATCTTAATGTCTTTTCTTTTGTCAGGGTTTTGGCGCCCAAACTTCTTGTATAGGGTGATCTCCGTTTTAATGGGTTTCGGTGATACTTGTAACTGCCTGAGTACCCGTTAATACTTCTCCCATTGTGTAACCGGTCAGTATTCTCCCTGGAGGGGTTTTGGGGCTTCCAAATGTTTCTGTAACTACCTGCAAACGGCTCTCTCATCGTAGAGTCGTGGGGATTTTGCATATTAATGTCTTTGGATGGGTTCTTGATCACTTGGTACAATAGCCCTTATTCGCACCTGGGAGACCGATTCCAGTATTTATGTGTAAAATGCAAACCCATTATGTCTTGTGATTTATCTCAAATGTGCTGAGTCTTGTACGATCTCGCACAAATGTTTATTGGAACGCCATCTTGTCTGCTTATCGAAAAGTCTAGAATGTTCTGCCACGAGGCGTGGCGGCCATTTTACAGGCTGCTTGTGTCCACTTTGAAAACCTGACAGCATTCTGCTGAAATAAAGCTGTTTGTACGAAACTATGTGTCTCCTCCTTATTTATAAAATCGCGATAATATTGCGAATTCTACAAATGTGTTGCTCATAATCCATCATCCCCATTCAGGGTGGGTCTGAATGATCTTTCTTAAAGTCGTATATTCTAAAAAGCAATACGCTGCAACAACAACTTGATTTTATACAACACGTAGTAAGACGTAATCCAAAACTTGAAGGCCGAGGCAAGGCGGGAGATATTAGGAGGGGTCACCATAAGCTTGGTCAGATATGGGTTTTAAGGAGGGAATTAAAGGAACAGAGGGAGCCGGAGTGATTTAGAGAGGGTATTCTAGAGCGTGGGACTTGAGCAACTGAAGGCACGGCCGCCAATGGTGGGGGCAAAGGGTGGAGGAAATGAATAAGAATCGGAGGAATGGAAAGTTCAGGGAGTGTAGGGCTAGAGGAGGCTACAGAGCTAGGAAGGGGTGAAGCCATGGAGGAATTTAAACACAAGATGAGAGTGTTAACTTTGGGGCATTGGTGACCGTTGCTGGTTAGCGAGGACAGTGATGACGAGTGAGCTGGACAAGGTTCAGGATAGAATGTGGGCAGCAAAGTTTTGGATGAGCTGAAGTTTGCAAAGGGCGGAAGATGAAAGACCAGCCAGGAGAGCATTAAAATAGTCAAGTCTGGGGCGACAATTAAGGATGAAGGTTTCATTACATCAACTGTCAGTTAAATGATTAAAACCTATATGCGTATTTAAAAACCCGAGAGCAATAACCGGAACTAGAAAACGATGAAAGCAGAAATTTGCGAAGCTCACGACCTTCCTCCCAAAATAAGGAGAGCACACAAATACACAGCACAATTTTTTTCACAGACATCAATTCCAGCTTTTATTACAGGCTAATTGCCCAGGTGTGTCTGTCCAGCAGGACAAATCCAATCCGGCCAATTACCGCCCCATCAGTCTACTCTCAATCATCAGCAAAATGATGGAAGGCGTTGTCAACAGTGCCATCAAGCCGCACTTACTCACCAATAATCTACTCACCGATGCCCAGTTTGGTGTCTGCCAGGGCCACTCCGCTCTAGACCTCATTACAGCCTTGGTCCAAACATTGACAAAAGAGCTGATTCCAGAGGTGAGGTGAGAGTGACTGCCCTTGACATCAAGGCAAGCATTTGACCGAGTGTGGCATCAAGGAGCCCTAGTAAAACTGAGGTCAATGGGAATCGGGGGAGAAAACTCTCCACTGGCTGGAGTCATACCTAGCATGAAGGAAGATGGTTGTGATTGTTGGAGGCCAATCATCTCAGCCCCAGGACATCGCTGCAGGAGTTCCTCAGAGCAGTGTCCTGGGTCCAACCATCTTCAGCTGCTTCATCAATGACCTTCCCTCCATCATAAGGTCTGAAGTGGGGATGTTCGCTGATGATTGCACAGTGTTCAGTTGCATTCGCAACTCTCAGATAATGAAGCAGACCGTGTCCGCATGCAAGACCTGGACAACATTCAGGCTTGGGCTGATAAGTGGCAAGTAACGTTCGCGCCACACAAGTGCAAGGCAATGATTATCTCCAACAAGAGAGAGTCTAACCAACGCCCCTTAATATTCAACGGCATTACCATCGCCGAATCCCCCACCATCAACACCCTGGAGGTCACCATTGACTAGAAACTTAACTGGACCAGTCACATAAATACTATGGCTACAAGAGCAGGTCAGAGGCTGGATATTCTGTGGCCTCACCTCCTGACTCCCCAAAGCCTTTTCACCATCTACAAGGCACAAGTCAGGAGTGTGATGGAATATTCTCCACTTGCCTGGATGAGTGCAGCTCCCATACCCCTCAAGATGCTTGGCACCATCCAGGACAACACAGCCCACTTGATTGGCAACCCATCCACCACCTTAAACACTCACTCCCTCCACCACCGGCGTACCGTGGCTGCAGTGTGTACCATCTACAAGATGCACTGCAGCAATTCGCCAAGGCTTCTTCGGCAGCACCTCCCAAACCCGCGACCTCTACCACCGAGAAGGTCAAGTGTGATAGACGCATGGGAGCACCTTCACCACACGGACTGCAGCAGTTCAAGAAAGCGGCTCACCACCACCTTCTCAAGGGCAATTAGGGATGGGCAATAAATGCCGGCCTTGCCAGTGATGCACACATCCCAGGAACAAATTTTTTAAAAATCAATAAAATTATGACCTCCAAATACATGACTGATTTCAGTGCAGGGCTGAGGCATAGATGGAGACGTGCGATGGTATGGAGGCCAATGTAGGCGATCTTTGTGATGAAGAGGCTTTGGGGGTCAGAAGCTCAGGGTCGACTATACCCAACTTTGATTCCTGATTTGGGCTGATTTACCTGAGCTCAGCCAGGGTTCCAACAGAACTATTAAATTGGCCTCAGCATCCCATGGAGCAGGGCAAACAGCCAGAGACAGGGGATCCTGCTCCTGACCACTGTCTAGTGACCCTTGCTGGAATGTGCCTGCGTATGGCTGTAGGGTAAAAACCAGATCAGGCCTGGCTTTGATAACCCTGGCTACAGCCTGCTACAGTCGAACAGCCTACCAACACTGAGAGTTGAGGCCGACACATTAAGAATAGCTACTTGATTAAGGTACAGGAGGGCAGTCAGTGCTGATTGAACCATATACCGCAGGAATCAGCACATTTCATGGTATTTGTGATGGTCTCCAATGCAAAAGCGTAACCAATTATCTTGCAAGGATTTACTTCATGGCAAAACAATCATTGCACAGGTAACCCCAAGGCTCAATGCATCCTTCTCATTTGGCAGTGCCTAACATCCTTTGCATACATATCAAGCAGTACTCGGAAGTAAAATCTGGTGCAATTTCAAATTTAACTCAGAAATTAGGTTAGCCTGACGAGTTTGATGTGCCATCAATCAGCGTCAGTTGAAGGAGTGTAGATTCTGATGAACTGGTTACGCTCATTAACAAGTGAAAATGGTACTGACCTGCAATAAACTCTTCTAATCACCCATCTCATTACGGCTTAGAGCCGCTGCATTACATGTGCTGGCACGTAAAAAGGCAGAGGCGTTTGCTTTCTTATTGCGAACGGCCCTTTGCAGCGGTGTTGCCGCAGCAGTGGGCAGCATCAAAAGCTGGCTTGGCCATCAGGAGTTGCGTGGGGTGTAGTTGTGTCGGGGCTGGAGGCCTAACGATACCTCACTTGTAGAATCATAGAATGACACAGCACAGAAGGAGGCCATTCGGCCCATCGTGCCTGTGCCGGCTCTTTGGTAGAGCTATCCAATTAGTCCCACTCCCCTACTCTTTCCCCATAGTCCTGTAATTTTTTTTCCCTACAAGTATTTATCCAATTCTCTTTTGAGTGTTCCTGTTGAATCCGTTTGCACCGCCCTTTCAGGCAGTGCATTCCAGATCACAACAACTCGCTGTGCAATTTCCTCATGTCGCCTCTGGTCCTTTTGCCAATCACCTTAAATCTGTGTCCTCTGGTTACCGACCCTTCTGCCACTGGAAGCAGTTTCTCCTTATTTACTCTCCCAAAACACTTCATGATTTTGAACACCTCGATCAAATCTCCTCTTAACCTTCTCTGCTCGAAGGAGAACAATCCCAGCTTCTCCAGTCACCCACATAACTGAAATCCCTCATCCCTGGTTAAGTGGTTATTCTTGGTGCGTGAGCCAAGACTAAGTTAAAAGCGCTTTGCAGCCAATGACGTACTTTTGAAGAATGTAGGAATTGCAGCAGCTAATTTGCGCACAGCAAGCTCCCACAAACAGCAATGTGATAATGACCAGATAATCTGTATTTTAGTGATGTTGGTTGTGGGATAAATAAAGGCCAGGACACCGGGGAGAACTCCCCTGCTTTTCTTCAAAATAGTGCTATAGGATCTTTTACGTCCATCTGAGAGAGTGGATGAGGTTTCGATTTAACGTCTCATCTGAAAGACGGCACCTCCGACAGTGCAGCACTCCCTGAGTACTGCACTGGAGTGTCAGCCTAGATTTTTGTGCTCAAGTCTTCAGAGTGGGACTTGAACCCACAACCTTCTGACTCTCGAGGCGAGAGTGCTAACACTGGGCCAAAGCTGTCACCTAAATGGGCCGAATGGCCCATTTTTGTACTGTAAAATACAATGGTCCTGTGATTCTATCAGTATCAGCAGGCCATTGAATCACTGGGGAGTGGGGGGGAGTAGGGCATCATAGCTAAGCCCAATCCTGCCCATATCTAACATTTGCAATAGTGTTACTGCCGCCAACATCCATAACGAAGAAAGCATTTACATAATGGGAATTGAGAAACGTATGGAGTTAAGATACAGATCAGCCATGATCTCATTGAATGGAGGAATAGGCTCAAGGGGCTGAATGGCCTACTCCTGTTCCTATGTTCCACGCACTATGCATTTTGTGTTGTTTCAAGTATACAATGTTCACATGCAATTCAGTTCATCAAGCATCAGCCTTAGTTTAGTGGTAGCACTCTTGTCTCTGAGTCAAGAAGGCTATGAGCTCAAATCCTGCTCTAAAGACCTCAATGCATAATCCAGGGTGATACTTCAGTGCAGTACTGAGGGAGTGCTGCACTGTCAAAGATCCTGTCGTTTGGATGAGATGTTAAATAAGGTCCTGTCTGCCTGCTCTGTTGGGTGTAAAAGGTCCTCCGGAAGAGCAGGTGAGTTCTATTGGGGTCCTGGGCAGCATTTATCCCTCCACTAAAACAGACTAGTTGGTCATTTATCTCATCGCTGTTTGTGGGACCTTGCTGTGCACAAATTAGCTCTGCAATTGCCTACATTACAACAGTAACTATACTTTAGAGAAGTAGTTGTGAAGTGCTTTGGAAAATCCTGAGGACATGAAAGAAGCTATATAAATGCAAGTTCTTTATTTTTCCTTCCGTTAGCTTTAATGCAAAATGCTTCAAAATTACTGCAAATCCTTTTAGAAAATGTCTAAGACGAGTTAAAAAAAAATTCATTCTCAGGATATGGGCGTCATTGGCAAAGGCGGCATCATTTGGCCACCCCTGGTTGCGCTTGAGAAGGTGGTGGTGAGCTTTCTTCTTGAACCGCTGCAGTCCTTGTGGTGAAGGTGCTCCCACAGTGCTGTTAGGGAGGGAGTTCCAGGATTTTAATCCAGCGACGATGAAGGATCAGTGATATATGTCCAAGTTGGGATGTTGTGTGACTTGGAGGGGAACTTGGAGGTGATGGTGTTCCCACGCGCCTGCTGCCCGTGATTCTAGGTGGTAGAGGTCGCGGCTTTGGGAGGTGCTGCCAAAGAAGCCTTGGCGAGTTGCTGCAGTGCATCCTGTAGATGGTACACACTGCAGCCATGTTAGGCCAATGGTGGACTGCGTAAGCTGCCATGCCTAATCAACATGTGAAAGAGATGTATACCTCACTGCTGAATCTTCTTATCTAACCTGTAGCAGAAATTTTCTCCAATTAAATATTGGGAAGACCGAAGCCAATGTTTTCAGTCCCCGCCACAAACTCTATTCCTTAGCCACTGACTCCATCCCTCTCCCTAACAGTTGTCTGAGGCTGAACCACACTGTTCGCAACCTTGGTGTCATATTTGACCCTGAAATGAGCTTCTGACCACATATCTGCAACAGAACTAAGACCGCCTATTTCCACCTCCATAACTTCGCCCGTCTCCGCCCTTGCCTCAGCTCATCCGCTGCTGAAACCCTCATCCGTGCCTTTGTTACCTCTAGACTTGACTATTCCAACGCACTCCTGGCTGGCCTCCCACATTCTACCCTACGTAAACTTGAGGTCATCCAAAACTCAGCTGCCTGTGTCCTAACTCGCACCAAGTCCCGTTCGCCCATCACCCCTGTGCTCGCTGACCTACATTGGCTCCCGGTTAAGCAACGCCTCGATTTCAAAATTGTCATCCTTGTTTTCAAATTGCTCCATGGCCTCGCCCCTCCCTATCTCTGTAATCTCCTCCAGCCCCACAACCCCCCGAGATATCTGCGCTCCTCTAATTCTGGCCTCTTGAGCATCCCTGATTATAATCGCTCAACCATTGGTAGCCGTGCCTTCTGTTGTCGAGGCCCTAAGCTCTGGAATTCGCTGCCTAAACCTCTCCACCTCGCTACCTCTCTTTCCTCCTTTAAGACGCTCCTTAAAACCTATTTCTTTGACCAAGCTTTTGGTCACCTGCCCTAATTTCCCCTTATGTGGCTCGGTGTCCAACTTTTTGTCTTTTAATACTCCTGTGAAGTGTCTTGGGACACTTTACTATGTTAAAGGTGCTATATAAATACAAGTTGTTGTTGTTGTACATGCCAAAGGTGTACAATATGTTTATCTCTTCACGGTTAATCACTATGTTGATCACTTTGACTTTCAAGGGTCGTTTTGGATCTTTCCCAATGTTTTCTACTCCTACTGTAACATTCTACAAGTTTTAATATTTTTTTCATTCTTTTTGCTTCTTTCTGATATAGGAATGAAAGCATGAGGCGTCATCCGTGGCTCATTGGGTAACACTCTCACATCTTGAATCAGAAGGTTGTGGGTTCAAGTCCCACTCCAGAGACTTGAGCACATAATCAAGGCTGACACTCCCAGTACTGAGGGAATGCGGCACTGTTGGAGGTGCCATCTTTCAGATGAGATGTTAAACCGAGGCCTTGTCTGTCTTCTCAGGTGGACGTAAAAGATCCATTAGTATTAATTGAAGAAGAGCAGGGGAGTTCTCCCCGGTGTCCTGGCCAACACTTATCCCTCAACAAACATCACTAAAACAGATTATCTAGTCATGTATCCCTTTGCTGTTTGTGGGACCCTGCTGGGCGCAAATTGGCTGCCGCGTTGCCTACATTACAACAGTGACTCCACTTCAAAAGTACTTCACTGGCTGTAAAGTGCTTTGGGACGTCCTGAGGTTGTGTAGTGCACTGTATTTCACTGCAAGTCTTTCTTGTTTCCTTTCTTAAAGTTAGAGATATTGGGGCTGAGGGCAATATCTTCCTTCCTGGCACTTTTGACAGACCTCTATTTGCTGCAGATAGTTCTATATTGCATCGCTCAGTGTGTTATGAAGATTTAAAGGTCTGTCAATTTCTTTTTTTTGCACTTTTCAGTATTTTTTTTCATTAAGTAAGGATTTTGATGGAAAAAAGACAATAGCGCATTTATACAGAACAGGAGAAGTCTCATATTGCTTTCAAAGACCCACCCTGAAGGATATCCACAAATTCCCTTTATTATGGGTAGCTGGTGTTTTCGTGTACTTCGATGCCATTGCATGCAGTAATCAATATTTGGAATGAATGGTTAGATCACATGAGAGCAGAGAAAACCCATTAAATCCTGCTTTCTTTTATTGTGATTTATATTGTTATTAACTTGTGTATAAATCACTTGCAGACAAATATATCCTGGGGGAGATTATTAGCGAGTGTAATCACAAATGTTACGGAATATGGATTACTGTACGTTATAATACAGTGAAAGAATTGAAAATGCCCTCACCCTATTAAGGTGCAAAAATAATAACGACTGTTCCACCGTTTATGATTAATCTGAACATGTATAATCTTGTCATATTTAATATCAGGTTCACAGTATATTAGAGGCGCAATGGTTATAACTTATGAATAATTGATTTTTTTAATGAAAAGTAATCTGTTATTCCATATTGCAATCATTGCTCGCTATTATTTAAGAGAATATTCTTTCATATTTTTTCACGGTATGCTGGGTAGCATCTACAAAATCCCTTAGCATTTCAAATTATAATGTATTATTACAAAAATAATGTGCTTTGTTTTTCTGTTCGTCTGCGCATGGAGAGCATTAGCTTGCGGTTTATTAAGAATGGATTCAATTTGGTGATTGTATTGTGGTCACCAAGGTAAGGGAGGTCCATGGAGGGCACCTAAAGGGGTTCACGTGCTGAATGTCCATTAAATGCGACTTATTATTCTTGAGTCCCATTTAGTGCCCTTGCAGGAGCGCGCAGCTCTACGCAGAGCGCACATTAATGTTCGGATGCATTAAAGCGAGCGCACAACGGAGCGGCTAATCAGAAAACCACCTGAAATAGTACTGCTAAATTACCCGCAAACCCTCCCTCACTAGGCACGCCAGTGCTGTGGAGTCGTGGAACAGAGAAATGCCCTTTGCGGGACGAAGCAGAGAGTTCCATAGGCATGGGAGGCAAGCAGATGAGAGGTCAACACGGGTTCACTTGGTAGGAGGTCTGGCAGAATCTGTCCAAATGAACGAAAAATGCCACGATAAAACAATAAGGCCTGTAACCTCCCCTGTCCAACACTTATCCACCCATTTTTCCTGGCAACGCAAAGTGCGTGGACACAGTGCTGGAAGGAAGCTTTATCGCCCTATTGGGGACACTCGGGCAGGAAGAGTTCGAGGAACTTTCATCCATTACGCCAGTTACTGTGGAGATTTTGTGTTGCGGCAGACCCGAATCCTACAATAGCGTGACATTTTCCAGAGTCTGGAGAAAGGGGACCCACACAAAGAGCAATCATTTTAACTTAACCCGATCAACCGGAAACTGACAGGATCGAGTTGCCCATCTCAGGGTCCTACTCAAGAAAAGAAAGACTTGCATTTATATAGCGCCTTTCACGACCACTGGCCGTCTCAAAGCGCTTTACAGCCAATGAAGTACTTTTGAAGTGTAGTCACTGTTGTAATGTGGGAAACATGTCAGCCAATTTGCGCACAGCAAGCTCCCACAAACAGCACTGTGATAATGACCAGATAATCTGTTTTTGTTATGTTGGTTGAGGGATAAATATCGGTCCCAGGACACTGGGGATAACTCCCCTGCTCTTCTTCGAATTAGTACCACGGGATCTTTTACGCCCACCTGAGAGAGCAGACGAAGCCTCGGTTTAACGTTGCATCCGAAAGACGGCACCTCCGACAGTGCAGCACTCCCTCAGCACTGCACTGGGAGTGTCAGCCGAGATTTATGTGCTCAAGTCCTTGGAGTGGGACTTGAACCCACAACCTTCTGACTCAGAGGTGAGTGTGCTACCCACTGAGCCACAGCTCAAAGATGGCGGCTTTCGGAGCCCCAACGTCAACGGGGTGCCATTTTCAGGCCGCTACTGTCCAGTTTATGCCAGGTGGTGGTGCGGAGGGGGGCACTGAAAATTCATTCCTTTGAATCTATGGAGTGGGGGCTTGAACGCTCAGCTCCTGACTCAGAAGCAAGAGTGCTTGCGACTGAAGCAAACTGAGGAGGACTGCAACAAGTCACAGGATGACATTAATAAACTTGCAGAATAATTGGCAAATGAAGTTCAACACAGATAAATGTGAGATATTACATTTTGGTAGGAAGAATAGGGAGGTCACTTATCACTTGGAGGGTGCAAGTCTGGGTGGGGTAGAGGAACAAAGGGATCTCGGAGTGCAAATACACAAATCACTAAAAGTTGCAACACAGGTTAGCAAGGCCATATAAAAAGCAAACTTTTCTTCGCTGTCGTAAGCACAAGTTTTATCTAAATCAGGCCATCCAGTAGAGCAAAAGATATTTGTGCTGAAGTATAAACAAGCACTGGGAAGACACATCATAAACAATGCCGGTTGTCTCACTTGTTATCCTGAAGGACTTCAGAGCTGAGACAGCAAGGCAAAGCCAGTTGTTTTTCATTGTTGGTTTCATTTACAGTTGAAAAATAGCTTGGGTAATATTCCAAAAACTGGTGCTGAACACAAAATTATTCAAAATAAAACAACATTCTCAGCTTTCACACTGAAACAGCCACTGTGTAATTACTGTCTCTCACCTCGCACCTGACCTACATTGTACAATGTCATCCAGCTTTGCAGGCACAAGGGCCTCAACTGTTGGCACTGAGGCAGCCTTTCTCTTCTCTCTTCATTGACTTTTATCTCTTTGTACTCATTCTTACAGTGGTGAAGTTTGGTAACTATGCCATGCCTCCATCCAGGACTATCGCAGTTAACGTTAAAAAAAGAAAGACTTGCATTTCTATAGCGCCTTTCACAACCTGAGGATGTCCCAAAGAGTTTTGCAGCCAATGAAGTACTTTTTGAAGTGGAGTCACTGTTGTAATGTAGGAAACACGGCTGCTAATTTGCGCACAGCAAGGTCCCACAAACAGCAATGTGATAATGACCAGATAATCTGTTTTAGTGATGTTGGTTGAGGGATAGTTGTTTGGCCAGGGCACCGTGGAGAACTCCCCTGCTCGTCCTTGAAATAGCGCCATGGGATCTTTTATGTCCACCTGAGAGGGACGACGGGGCCTCGGTTTAACATCTCAACTGAAACACGGTGCCTCCAACAGTGCAGCACTCCCTCAGTACTGCAATCAAGGGGGGCGATTTTCCCAGCCCCGAGGAGGCAGGTTTGGAGGCGGGACAGTTGGGAAAATCAGGTAGTTAACAGGCAGAAAAAGGATTAGTCCCATTTTACCTTTTCAAGTGCAGGCTTCCCGACCTCTGAGAACTCTGCCGGGGTGGAGGAGTCGAGTACGAGGTCTGCGGGGGTTGGAGGGGTCTGAAAGTGCAATGTAGAGGTGAGTGATGGGTGCAAGTGTGGAGTGGTAAGTATGTGAGGTGAGTGTAAAGTGTTAGGAAATGTTCACTTACCTTTGTTTCTGCCTACAGACTTCAGCAGCTCTGGATCCGGAGTCCCGACATCTTCATTCTAGATTACACAGGCTGGCTGTTGGATCCTCCGAACCAACAGTCATCTGATTTCTACAAAGTAGAAAGGTTTGATGAGTCCTGAACACAAGCACTCATCAAACTACACAGAATGTCAGTGTTTGACAGCTTCACAGAGCTGTCAAACGTTAACACTTCTTCTTTCAAGAAATCTTGACAGATGGCACGTCAGACGTTGACGTGCTCTGTCAGTGACTTCCCCCTAATTGACCAGCTGAGCCCACAGGGCGGGCTTAACAAGGTCAATCAGGGGAAAATCCCGCTGGTTGGCCAGAAGATGATGGAGGCGGGACTGAGACACGGCAAGCAGCAGTCCCGCCTCCAACACGACTCCATTTAGAAAATCCAGCCCTATCTCTCAACTGTGGGACCTCCTTGGAAAACCCTCTCCCCACTTGGACTGAGCGCTCCTCCAACGGAGGTATCTGCCAGCAGCATGGGAACCATTTATTTCCTTTCATCATGGACCTCAGATTCGGCAGCAGCAGAACCAGGCAGCTCAGCAGCAACAGCAGCAGGAGCGCCAACCTCCTGCTCACCCACCTGAAGCTGCACAGGGCAGAAGGCACCAGCGCATGGAAGCACGTCGCCGCAGGAGATACCCCCCTCTCAGGGTTTACAGACAGAGGATGAGCTACCTCAACATGAGTGAGCAGCAGTGCCAAAGGAGGCTGAGAGTTTCACGAGAGGTTGTCGGAGACATCTGCGCACTGCTGCATCCAAACCTGGAGCCCAGAGGAGCAGGTGGACACCCCTTACTAGTGCCTGTCAAAGTCACCACCGCACTCAACTTTTTTGCCTCAGGCTCCTTCCAGGGATCATCAGCAGACATCAGCGGCATCTCCCAGTCGGCCGCCCACACTTGCATCACGCAGGTTACCGATGTCCTTTCCGCAAAGGCGCACAATTACATCCACTTCTCAAGGGATCAAGCAAGTGTAACCGCGCGTTCGGTTGGCTTTGCAAATATGGCAGGTTTGCCAATGGTTCAGGGCATCATAGACTGCACACATGTGGCCCTTAGGACACCCCATCACAACCCAGCTATCTTTGTCAACCACAAGGGCTTCCACTCCCTCAATGTACAGCTGGTGTGTAACCACAGAAGGAGATTTTGCATGTTTGCGCCAAGTTCTGTGGTAGTTGCCATGACTCGTTCATCCTGCGGCAGTCTAGTGTTCCTCCGCTCTTCAATCCGCCAAACCAACTTAACGGATGGCTTCTTGGTGACAAGGGTTACCCCCTGAAGAAATGGCTAATGACGCCGTTCAGGAGGCCAGCTAACGAGGCTGAGGAGCGCTACAACGCCAGCCACATTTCGACCAGTTCCATCATCGAACAAACCATTGGCTTGCTGAAGATGCGATTCCGATGCCTTGACAGATCAGGTGGAGCCCTGCAATACTCAGCAGCCAGGGCCTCCAGAATGGTCATGGTCTGCTGTGCACTGCACAACATCACGCAGCATCGTGGCTTGCAGCTTCCTGAGGAACAAGTGGCTCAGTACATAGCCTCCTCAGATGAGGATGAGGAGGCGGAGGAGGACCGAGCGGCGACGTATCTACCAGCAGCAGCGGCAGCATGCGAGCACATGGCTGCCCGTGATGCAAGGGATGCACTCATCCTGGCCAGATTTACATAGGTTGCCCATTGTGGCACATGTGCTTGGCTCCTTCTTAACACATGATAGACAATAGACATGATTCTCTGGCCTCCTTTCACTCTGACCACCAACCTGACCACGCAAGTATCACGGAGCCCGCAATGTGGAGCTGCCTAAGCCAAAATAACAGATGCCATCACGCCAACGGTTTGCCATCACCTCATTTTAATACATTCACACAGGGATGGCATTTCATCAATAAACAGAAACAATCACTCAAGTGCCTACCCCTGTGACTAACTGTGCTTTATTTTTCTCTTATGCGTGCTCCTACGTGGTGCTCCCCCTGTGGCTTTAGCAGAAGTGGATCCCCCTTGCTCACTTTCATGCTGCTCCTGCTTCGACACCCTTGGCGGGCATCCTCTGGGTTTCCAAGCCTGTGAGGGCTCGCCAAACATCTGTTCATCCTGCGGCAGTGCAGGGGCTGAGACGCCCATCTCAGTTGGGTGCGGACTCTGGTGGGGCTCTGACTGAAGGCTACGCAGTGGCATGGAAGTGTGAGCGCTTGGAGAGGAGCCCCCACTTCCGTGTTTTCTGCCACCAACTTCCCTCTCGTGGGTCAGGTCCACCTCAGCACTTGCAAGTGGCTTGAGAGCACCTTGCTGCACCTCAGGGGCGCCATGGGGACCCATATCTGCACTGGCAGTCCTACTCAAAAGGACTTCCATGAAGCTCTGGTTTCTCAGCTCAATAGCTGCCCATCGCTCCTCCAGAGATGTCAGTCTATTCTGAACATTCACCATGTTTTCCAGACGCTGGCGACTTAGGTCCGCCATGGCCATAGCCATCTACTCCTCTACCATAGACACCCTTTCCAGAGAGGTAGCCATCATTACCATGGAGGTAGCCATCCTTTCCACGGAGGTTGCCATCCTTTCCATGGTGGTGCGTTCATGCGCCATTGCCTCCACAAAGGCACTGCTCATGTTAGAGTTGGACTCCTCCATCCTCTCCACACTTGCAGTGACCCTGGAGACAAAACCTGCCAGAGACTCCTGCACCTGCTCCTGGAGTTCCAGCACTGCTCTCCTTCTGGATGGACCCAGAGGCACAGGGGTCACATGCAGTGGAGCAGAGCTGGGAGAGTCCTGCGACCTCCAACGAGGACTCTCCACTGCTGTCCCTGTCTCCACCACCTGCTGATGCTCACCTGTGAGCTGTGATACACACGGTGACAACACTACTCTATGTCCCGAAGGTCCCACCGAGGTGTGCGTATCTGCGCTGGTGCTGGGTGAGCTTACATCTGCTGACGCTGCGTCCTCAGAGGTTGCAGGTTTCTCTGAAGTGTGGCATGCACATGCAATAGTGCAGATGATCAATCGGCATTCTAATAATGTACACCAGCAGCCATTTCAGTCACTCAAGCAGTGTAATTGAGAGAGATGCAAAACTATTCTGTCACCAGCTTGATCTGCATCGCCCGTCTGTCCGTCCCCCACTTCCACCTCCATCTCTGCACCGGCGATATCCAGGGCCGCCTCTTCAGCCTCTGTGAGATGGGCGAGGGAAAGTGGCCCTCCTCCTTCTATTGTGGGCTCTCTTTTCCTGCAGTGAGGGAGACAAGTGGAGTTGGAGTGAGAATGATGGAATGAGTGTAGAGAGTCCAGAGCATAGATGCTTAGAAGGGGACAAAGATGGAGTGAGGTTCCATGTCCAAGGGCCCTCCCTGTGCGTTGTTAGTCGTTGTCATTGCATAACATTGAAAGGGAGTGTGAGGGCAGCATAGTCGAATAGTGAAGTGATTGGGTTCATAGAGTGAGAGGGATGGTGAAGGGTGCAAGGGTTGTAAGGGTAAAGTGGGATGTGTAGGAGGAGGTTGACAATGCAGAGTGCTGGTGATGAGAGGAGAAGGGGAGCAGAAGGAGGGTCAAGCTGAAGGTATACTCACTTTGCCTGATCTTACAAGGTCATTGAACCTTTTACGGCACTGCAGCCATGTTCTGCTGCACACAGATCTGGAGGTTATATCCCTTGCCAGCTGGACCCACACAGCCTTGGTTTCCTTGGGAGGACTCTTCCTCCCAGATAAGGGGAAGAGCACCTCCCTGCTGGCTCTCGCCCCCTCAACCAGGATACCAGCGCCTCATCCGAGAACCTCGGGGAGGCCCTTGCCTTGGAGCTGGCCATTCTTCTCTGTGATGAAAGTTTGGAGGTGGTGCAGCATCGACCAAAAACCAGTGGAATGAGCCAAGGCAGCGAGCAGCCCTTAAATGAAGCTGGATAAGTGACGTCAGCAGAGGCGAGTTTCAGTCCCAAAAGACTAATTGGCCCAGGGGAACCCACACCTCTGAAATCAACTGGCCAATTAGGGGAAAATCGCAACTTTTTCCCCACCTGACAGCTGGAGGCAGGTTCGGGACCCACCCAAACGAAACCCGCCTCCAACCCGCCTCCAATGGGAAAATCGCCCCCGAAGTGTCAGCCTTGATTATGTGCTCAAGGCTCTGAAATGGGACTATGAACCCACAACCTTCTGACTTAGAGGTGAGAGTGCTACCCACTGAGCCACGGCTGACACTAGTCCGGGGCCTGCCTTTAAAAGTGTTGCTGCCTTTTACCAAGTCCAGAAGTGCACTGCATGTGGGCAGGGCAGGGAGTGGGACCCTGGCTTCAGTCCACAAGGTAAATACGGATGAACAAAGCCATTCACCTCATCTCTGCTCATTGATCCTACAATCCCCTCATCACAGCATCCCACTGATTATTAAATGATTCCATGGTTCTCAGCTCAGCTACCCTGCCTGGATATCTATTCCAGGTGTTGAGCACACTTTGTGCTTGATACAACTGAGTGGTTTGTGAAGCCACTTCAGAGGGCAGTTAAGAGTCAACCATGTTGGCGTGGGATTGGAGTCACATGTAGGCCAGACCGGGTAAGGACGGCTGGTTTCCTGCCCGAAAGGACACTAGTGAACCAGTTGGGTTTTTATGACAATCCAACAGCTTCATGGTCATGTTTACTGAGACCAGCATTTTATTTCCAGGCCTCTGGATTACTAGTCCACTAACATAATCACTGCACCACTGTACCACTAACCGTTGGGTTATGCTGCATAATGCACAATATTGCCATTGGAAGAGTCATACGCAGACGTGGTGTTGAGGGGCAGGCCTCAGATGGAGGATAAGCTGGCACATGAACAGATGGTGCTCAAAACATCTTCGATGCAACAGGCGGTGCTCAACAAAGCTTTCTCTTGAGGAATGTGCCACCTCATGTAATAAGGCGAGTGACTTTGCTTTTGATCAGCCAGGTGTCTGACATGTCGAAATCGGGGGTTGGGGGCAGGGATCAGTTATCATCACCAAGTGGCCCTTGCGTTACCCGAAGGGATAGAAAATAAATGTTGCTCACTGTTCCTTTGGGCCGACTCGGGCTGCTGATGCCCTTGCTGCTGAGGCTGGCTCCTCCAAGGTCTCTCGACTCTGCCACCTCCAGCAGGGTGAGGAACAGAGTACGGCCTTGGTGCCCTGACTGCGTTGTCCTGTGAGCAAGAGCTGGAGGACAAAGGATCCAGATGCCCCCTCTCAGAGCGGGTGGGGTGCCACTCCAAGATCGCACTGCTCCTGCGGGTCGGGAGCTCGAGGCTATGAAATGACCCCGTCCACAGGTTTCGGGATGGGGGTCAGTGGCAGGTCAAAGCAGTGGGCGGAGGTTCCGCCCTACCCCTCCCCAATCAGTGCAATGGTGCTGCGGAATTCCTTCCCTCCCGTTCGCCCAGTATGACGTGCTCTGTCCCCCATAGGGACGCACTTCACTGACCTAAGTCCAGACATCTTAGGTGTGGGACGTTTAGGGAACCCCTCTAGTTTGCGCAGGCGCACTGCTGTTGCTTAACCACCTAAAACCAAGCACCGAGCACAGGCGTGCTTCCTGATGCATGTCAAGCCAGCACCCTCCGACCTGTTAGGACATTGGCTTGTCGAGCTTTCTGCAGCCTGTTGGGAAGAATCCCAGTCCTGTGTGTCAGGTTCCATTAATGAGACCCTCTGGCTTTCAATCATCATCAGTGCCCTGGAAGAGTACTGCAGACCGCCCTTGCTCAGGTACTGTATTACCAACATGTGACACAGGGAATTGCATAGAGGCTCCAATGAAAACAAGCCATTTGGCCTAACCAGTCCATGTTGGAGTTTACCCTCCACATGAACAATTTGTCCGAATCACATTTACCTGCCTTGTTCCCATATCCCATTATCCCCCATTCCTGCATTCACCTATGAATCTAATTTAGAATGTTGACATAGTCCAAAAATGTGTGGGTTAGGTTGATTTGGCTATGATAAATTGACCCTTAGTGTTAGGGGGGATTAAATATGTGGGGTTATGGGGATAGGATGGGATATGTTAGGGGGAATTAAATACGTGGGGTTACGGGGGTAGGGTGGGATATGTGTGTACTGTGGGGATTAAAGCAGGGACAGGGTACTGGATTTGGATGATCAGCCATGATCGTATTGAATGGCGGAGCAGGCTCGACGGGCCGAATGGCCTACTCCTGCTCCTAGATTCTATGTTTCTATGTTTCTAGGGCTCGATTTTGTCATTGGGGCGGGCTGGGGGCGTGTCATCCGCTTTTCGTGTTAGCCACCCGACTCCAATTTGATGTGGGAAAAATATGCGATTTTCCCCTAATTGGGCAATTGATTTCCAGCGTGTGGGAACCCCTGGCCCAATTAGTCTTTCCATTCTGAAACTCGCCTCCGATGACGTCATCAATGCTGCTGGATTTAAGGCCTGCAAGCAGCCTTGCTTCTTCTGCAGACTGCAAACCTTTTGGCCTTTGCTCTGATAGTTTCTTCCAGGCAAAATGTCCAGCAGTAGACCATGATTTTGCCACCTCACTGAATCTTTGTCTCCTTCTAGGCATCTATGCTATGGATTCTCTACACTCACTCCTTCATTCTCACTCAAACTCCACTTGTCTCCCTCATTGCAGGAAAAGAGAGCCCACAATAAGAGGGAAAGAGTGAGGACAGGAGGAGGGCCACCCTCAGTAGCCCAGCTCACCCCCTGGGAGGAGGCGGCCCTGGAGATCATGGGAGTGGAGGACGCTGCGCAAGTGGGGGACGGACAGACAGGTGCATCAGAGCAAGCTGGTGACAGAATATCACAGAATCCCCACAGTGCAGATAGAGGCCATTTCGGCCCATCGAGCCTGCACCGATACATATCCCACCCTATCCCCGTAACCCCACGTATTTAAACCCCCTTAACACTAAGGGTCAATTTATCATAGCCAAATCAACCTAACCTGCACATCTTTGGACTGTGGGAGGAAACCGGAGCACCCAGAGAAATCCCACGCAGACACGGGGAGAATGTGCAAACTCCACACAGACAGTCACGTGGGGCTGGATTCGAACGCAGGTCCCTGGCGCTGTGAGAGCAACAGTGCTAACCACTATGCCACCGTAGTTTTTCATCTCTCTCATTGACATTGCATGAGTCACTGATAATGATTCTGATGCTCTAACAGATTGACTTATGATCATCTGCAATATTCAATGTGCATGTAACCTTGGCCTCACATCTCTAACTCTTTCCTTTACTCCCCAACAGGACCATCGAAAGCCCCCATCCCCACTATCCAGGAGGAACAGCCTGAGCCTCCAGACACCTCAGAGGAAGCTGCAACCTTTGAGGGCACAGCGTCAGCAGAATTCAGCGCACCCAGCACCAGCGCAGACACTCACACCTCGGTGGTACCTTCGTGAGATAGTGTAGTGTTGTCACCTGGTATATCACAGCTCACAAGTGAGCATCAGCAGATGGTGGAGACAGGGACAGCAGTGGAGAGTCCTCGTCGGAGGGCGCAGGACTCTGCCAGCTTGGCTCAGCTGCATGTCGACCCTCTGCCTCCGGGTCCATCCAGAAGAAGAGCGGTGCTGGAACTCCAGGAAGAGGTGCAGGTGTCTCTGGCAGGCTTTATTCCAGGGTCGCTGCGAGTGTGGAGCGAATGGAGGAGTCCATCGCTAACATGAGCAGAGCCTTTGTGGAGGCATTGGCACATGAATGCATCACCATGGAAAGGATGGGAACCTCCGTGGAAAGGATAGCTACCTCCATGGTAAGGCTGGCTACCGTAGAGGAGAGGATGGCTACGGTAGAGGAGAGGATGGCTACGTCCATGGAGGAGCTTAGTCGCCAGGGTATTGAAAACATGATCATTGTTCAGAATAGACTAACATCTCTTGAGGAGCGATGGTTAGCTATTGAGCAAACAAACCAGACCTTCAGGCAAGTCCTCGGGAGTAGGACTTCCAGTACAGAAACGGGTCCTCATGGCCTCCCTGAAGTGCAGCAAGGTGCTGTCAAGCCACTTGCTAGCTCCGAAGTGGGGCTGACCCATGAGAGGGATGTTGGTGGCAGACAACAAGGAAGTGGGGGCTCCTCTCCAAGTGCTCACACGACCATGCCACTGCAAAGTCTTCGGTCAGAGCCCCACCAGAGTCCCCATCCAACTGAGATCGGCGTCTCAACCCCTGTACAGCCGCAGGAGCAGCAGACTGTTGCCGAGCCCTCACAGGCTCGCAACCCCAGAGGACACCCGCCAAAGGTGTCAAGACAGGACCAGCAAGAAAGTGAGCAAGGAGCCTCCACATCTGCTGAAGCCACAGGGGAAGCACCACGTAGGAGCATGCGTAAGAGGAAGATAATGCACAAGTAGTCACAAGGGTAGTCACTTGGGTGAAATGTCATGTTTAATGGTGAAAAGCCATCAGTTGGTTATTGTAAACAAAAAATTCTGATGACAACTGTTGCAGTTGTGGCGTCTGTCATATCGCTAATGGGACTTCCACACTGAGGGCTTAGGATGACTTGCAATTGTCAGTATGGTGGTCAGGGTGATAGGAATCCGCAGGTTCTTGGCCATTGTCGATGGTCTGATAAGAAGGTGCGAGGCAAAAGTGTTTGATTGTGCAGGCTAAGCAAATCTGGCCAAGAGGAGTGCGTCCCTTGCATCCCGGGCAGCAATATGGTCGCGCGCTGGCGCCTTCTGGCCTGTGCAGCTTCAGGTGGGTGAGCAGCAGCTTGGTGCTCCTGCTGTTCCTGCTGCTGTTGGTGCTGCTGTTGTTCATGGATCTGTTGCTGCCATGGCTGGTCTTCGTCCGAATCTGATGTCCAGGAGGAAAGGAAATAAATGGTTCCCATGCTTCTGGTATATGCCTCAGTTGAGGAAGCGCTCATTCAAGGTGGCGAGAGGGGTTTCTCAGGAGGTCACACTGGAGATGGGTGTCAGGCTCCAAACTTCCACAACAATGGGTATGCCTGCTAAAAGTTCCCCCAGACCTGAGACAACAAAGTACTGTCACCTGCAAATGATGATTGCTGAAAACTCCTTTTTAATGGTGGAGCTGCAGCTGTTGGTAAGCAATCCACTTGTGCTGCCACCAGGTTTCACTGGCGTGTTTGAGAGGAGACATGAACCACGTGGTTAAAGTGCTAAAATCAGAAAGGCCTCTCAAAATGGGATTATAGAGGCACTTAACTGGTGACGTAAGAAAACTACTAGGCACTTGGTCTAAGCGTTAAACAAAGCTTTAATCAACTGTTTTACAACATGGAGGTCTAATTGTGTCCTTCACTAGTTCCTGTTAAGAATGTCCTGCGCAAGCTGGGCCCGTGCCCGAGTATTTATACTCTCCCTGGACAGCGCCACCCGCAGGCCACTCAGTATTATTTCATAAGTCTTTCTTTCATGAATGACAGATTCATGTCATTCTTCCCGCCTGAGGGATTGGAAGTCCGGCGACTTCCTTCTATCGGATTAATCGGACTACGAATAGCCGCAGTCGTTTGGATCTCCTTTTGTGGCTGGAAGGCACGTCTCCTCGGACCGTGTCTTGGTCCCTAGGTCGCTTGGTTCGTACCGGCGGGCTGGCAGAGCCCGTGTCGCCTCGATCGACCTGAGGGGGACTGGGGAGATCGTGACTCCGGGTGCGGGCCCCCACAGGCGCAGAGCTGGCTTCATCCTGCTCAGTAGCCGGTGATTGACCGGCGTCCTGCTTCGGGTGGCCATCCCGCGGGGAGCGCTCTGTTCCCCGGGTTGATCCGGCGGAGTAGCTGGCAGATCCCTTGATGTCCGGGTAGGGCGTCATCCTCGGAGCAGCGCGGAGTATCGGCGTCGTTAATACGGATCTCTCTATCGATTGGGTCCGTGGGACCGGTTGGGCAGGGAGCCAGATCCCGAAGTGAAACTGTGGACTTCCGGCCATCATGGTACTGCACGTACGCGTATGTAGGATTGACATCCGTTAGTTCCACCTCGTTGATGAGGGGATCACTCTTGGAGGATCGGACGAATCTTCGGAGCAGCACGGAGCCAGGAGCTGCCAACCATGATGGTAGGGACATCCCATGAGTGGAGCGACGCTGGAACCCGAAGAATCGTTCGTGAGGAGTAACATTGGTGGATGTAGAAAGAAGAGACCTGATGGAATGCAACGCGTCAGGGAGTATAGTTTGCCACTGCTGGTCTGATAGATTGTGTGACCTCAGTGCAAGACGAACAGCGTTCCAAATGATAGCGTTGTATCTCTCAACCTGTCCGTTTCCAATAGGATGATACGGTGTCGTTTTACTTGTGGCGATTCCCCGTTGGGAAAGATAACTTTTGAGTTCGCTTGACATGAAGGAGGGACCCCGATCAGAGTGGATGAAATTGGCCATACCGCAAAGGGAAAAGACCTTATCGAGGCATTTGATCACAGTGGAAGTAAGCATATTGGGACAGGGGAAAGCAAAGGGAAAGCGTGAATATTCGTCAAGAGGAAAAGACTGGTGAAAACCAAAGTTGGCCCATTGCAGTCAGATACGGGGGAATATATAACGGGAAATAAGGAAATGGCAGACCAACTAAATGCATACTTTGGGTCAGTCTTTACAAAGGAAGACACAAAAAACCTCCCTGGGATATCGGGAAAAATAGGGACATTTGCAAAGGAGGAACTGACGTAAGTCAATATCTCTAAGGATATGGTGTTAAGGAAGCTAAAGGGATTGAAGGCGGACAAATCCCCAGGGCCTGATAACATGCATCCTAGGGTACTGAAGGAGGTGGCCCTAGAGATAGCGGATGCACTAAGTATGATTTTTCAGAATTCATTAGACTCGGGAACAGTGCCCATGGATTGGAGGGTAGCTAACGTTACCCCACTATTCAAAAAGGGGGGTAGGGAAAAAGCAGGTAATTACAGACCTGTAAGCCTTACATCAGTTGTGGGCAAAATGCTGGAGTCCATCATTAAGGATGAAATAGCGGAGCACTTAGCAAATGGGGACAGGATAGGACAGAGTCAACATGGATTTACAAAGGGTAAATCGTGCTTGACTAATCTATTGGAATTTTTTGAGGGAGTAACTGGTAAAATAGATGGGGGAGAGCCAGTAGATGTGGTGTACCTGGACTTCCAAAAGGCCTTCGATAAGGTCCCACATAAAAGATTAGCAGGGAAAATTGAAGCTCATGGGATAAAGGGGAAAGTATTGACGTGGATAGAGAACTGGCTGTCAGATAGAAAACAGAGAGTTGGAATAAACGGCTCATTTTCTGAATGGCAGGCAGTAACAAGTGGGGTGCCACAGGGATCTGTCCTGGGTCCCCAGCTGTTCACAATTTACATTAATGACCTGGATCAGGGAGTCGGATGCAGCATTTCCAAATTTGCAGACGACACTAAACTAGGAGGGGGGGTGGGCTCAGAGGAGGAGACCAGGAAGCTCCAGAGCGATTTGGACAGACTGGGTGATTGGGCGGATAAATGGCAGATGCACTATAATGTGGACAAGTGCGAAGTTATCCACCTTGGGTGCAGGAACGGGAGGGCAAATTATTATTTAAATGGCAATAAATTGGGAGAGGGGGAAGTACAGAGAGACCTGGGTGTTCTTGTACACCAGTCACTGAAGGCGAGCATGCAGGTGCAACAGGCGATCAAGAAGGCAAACGGTATGCTGGCCTTCATAGCAAAAGGGTTGGAATACAGGAACAGGGATACCTTGCTGCAGCTGTACAGGGCACTGGTGAGACCACACCTCGAGTACTGTGTACAGTTTTGGTCGCCTCATCTGAGGAAAGATGTTCTTGCCATGGAGGGGGTGCAGTGGCGATTCACCAGGCTGATACCAGGAATGGCGGGATTGACCTATGAGGAGAGACTATGTAGTTTAGGGATGTACACACTGGAGTTTAGAAGATTGAGAGGGGACCTCATAGAAGTGTATAAAATTCTGACAGGTCTAGACAGACTAGATGCAGAAGGAATGTTTCCCTTGGCGGGTGAGAACAGAACTAGAGGACATAATTTAAGGATAAGGGCTAAACCATTTAGGACAGAAATGAGGGGGAATTTCTTCACTCAGAGGGTGGTGAACCTGTGGAACTCATTGCCACAGAGGGCAGTGTACGCCAGCTCATTAAATATATTTAAGAGGGAATTAGATGTATTTCTACAGGCAAAAGGGGTTAAGGGTTACGGAGAGAAGGCGGGGACGGGATACTGAATTGGAGGATCAGCCATGATCTCCTTAAATGGCGGAGCAGGCTCGAAGGGCCGGATGGCCTACTCCTGCTCCTATCTTCTATGTATCTATGTATCTATGATACCCCGGGTTGTTGTCGAGTTGTGGCCAGTAGATGCCGAGCAAAAATTTTGTTTGGGGCCTTAACATATAGTTGCTGTAGTATTCGGATAGCGGAGTCATAGTCTACACAGTCTTCGATATAGTCAAACACATAAGGGGATACATAATTGAAAAGTATCTCTAACTTATCAGTAACATTCTCACCACACGCCCTGAGGAAGTTGCTGAAGGAACGATACCAGTGTTTCCATACCTTAGCAGTTGTAGGTGAATTCGGGTCCAGATCGAGACGGGCGGGTTGGAGTAGTTTCTCCATGATGGATTGATTACTACATCTGGTTCCCTTCTACCGTTTGAGTCGTAGCCGTCTGTTCCCAAAACCACTCAGAGCGTGGAGCAGGTCCAGTTGATTAAATTGACGTAAGAAAACTACTAGGCACTCGGTCTAAGCATTAAACAAAGCTTTAATCAACTGTTTTACAACATAGAGATCTAGTTGTGTCCTTCACTAGTTCCTGTTAAGAATGTCCTGCGCAAGCTGGGCCCGTGCCCGAGTATTTATACTCTCCCTGGACAGCGCCACCCGCAGGCCGCCCAGTATTATTTCATAAGTCTTTCTTTCATGAATGACAGATTCATGTCAACTGGTTGTTAAGGGCCTTAAGGGCCTAGCCCGCCTCTTGGAGGCGGGATGGAGACGGGGTCAGAAAACTCGCATTTGGGAAAATTGCTCGGAGGCGGGATGGAGGCGGGATCGGGCCCGCCCGCCATTTTTCGCTATTTTAACACCTCACACGCCTCCAATCCCGCCTCCTCGGGCCTGGCAAAATCGAGCCCATAGTTTCTGCCTCACACACTAAGCCTGGAAGTGAATTCCACAGCCTCGCAACTCTCTGCATGAAGAAATATCTCCTGCCTTCTGTTCAAAATCTCTTGCATTTAATCTTGTATCTACGGCCCTCGTTCTTGACCCCCCCCAACTAGAAGGTTGACTTGATACCAGAACTTCCCGTCACTAGACGTGTCGAATGACTTGCTCACCAACTCATGCCCATGACGCATCCACCGTTTCATTGGTGAGTCTTGAGGTTAGAATCCCGAAGCAACTCAGCGAGGTCCCATGGAACCACATGGTATCTGCAACAGACAGCCCTTCTTACATAGAATGACATAGAATGTTCAGCCCAACTGGTCCGTGCCGGTGTTTATGCTCCACACGAGACTCCTCCCACCCCTCTTCATATAACCCCATCCTTCTATTCCTTTCTTCCTCATGTGTTTATCTAGCTTCCCCTGAAATGTATCTATGCTAGTCACCTCAACTATTCCATGTGGTAGCAAGTTCCACATTCTAACCACTCTTTGGGTAAAGAAGTTTCTCCTGCGTTCCCTATTGGATTTTTGTAGTGACTCTCTTATATTTATGACCACTCGTTTTGGTCCCTCCCACAAGTTTTTTTTATTCATTCCTGGGATGTGGGTGTCACTGGTAAGGCCAGCATTTATTGCCCATCCCTAAGTGGACACACCTTCTCTACGACTACCCTATCAAACCCTTTCATAATCTTAAAGACCTCTATCAGGTCACCCCTCAGCCTTCTCTTTTCCAGAGAGATAGAGCCTTTCTTTCTTTCCCGATAGCCTCGGTCTTTCCTGATAGTTATGACCTCTCAGCTCCGGTACCATCCTTGTAAATTCTTCACTGATCATCTTTTTTTGCCCCCTTCCTCAGCAGAGATACCCTCTGAAGTGGATGCGTCTGGGCTGTTGCCTGCTTCAAGTGATGTGAGTGACTCTGACCACTGAGGCTTGCATGAAAGTCGGGCAGTAGGGGCTTCTGAGCTTGTGTCCTTTCCGTGACAAAAACCAGGGCACAGGATAAATGCGTGAGCATATTATTTCAATGACAGTACGAGCTGTTTTTCAGAGTGGAACGCAGGCACTGTTTTATATCTGGTGAAGATACAAACCATTGTCACATGTGCAATCATCATCGCGCAAATAGTAGGCACTGTTTGAGAAGTAATTTTCCAGAGAGAAGCAAGGACTGAGTGTAGAAGATTAAAGGATTCGATAGGGTAGATAGAGAGAAACTATTTCCTCTGGTGGGGGGAGTCCAGAACAAGGGGGCATGACCTTAAAATTAGAGCCAGGCTGTTCGGGGGTGATGTCAGGAAGCACTTCTTCACACAAAGGGTAGTGGAAATCTGGAACTCTCTCCCCCAAAAAATCTGTTGAGGCTGGGGGGTCAATTGAAAATTTCAAAACAGAGATTGCTAGATTTTTGTTAGGCAAAGGGTATTAAGGGTTAGAGAACCAAGGCTGGTAGATGAACTTAAGATGCAGATCAGCCATGATCTAATTGAATGGTGGAACAGGCTCGAGGGGCTGAACGGCCTCCTCCTGTTCCTATGTTCCTATGCATGCCAGTGGCAGGTCATAGAGATTGCTGTGCGAATACCTTGCTAGCTGCAGATGAAGAGGCAGAGGGCCTTGCTTAGAATTTCCCTGGGGGTTCTCCCGATCGTGGAAGCCACGGAGAAACTGGAGTTCAGGAATCACCGACGGAAATTCTACCTCAACAACAACACTTGCATTTATATAGCGCCTTAATACAGTAAAAGATCTCTAGGTGCTTCACAGGAGTGCTATCAAACACCAAATCAAAGAAGGAGATATTAGGACAGGCGACCAAATGCTTGGTTAATAAAAAAGCAAAATACTGCGGATGCTGGAAATCTGAAATAAAAACAGAAAATGCTGGAAATACTCAGCAGGTCAGACAACATCTGTGGAGAGAGAAACAGAGTTAACGTTTCAGGTCGATGACCCTTCGTCAGAACTGGAAAAAGTTGGAGATGGAACAGGTTTTTAAGCAAGTGTAGGGGCTGGGAAAGTGGGGAGGGGAGGAAAGAACAAATGTGAAGGTCTGTGATAGGATAGAAGGCAGGAGAGATTAAGAGACAAAAGGGATGATGGTGCAAGGCAAAAGGAGATGGTAATGGGACAAGTTAAGAAACAAAAGATGGCTCCAGATAAAGTGTAAATGGCACTGGCAGAATGAAAGACAGTTGCCATGTGAGAGAGAGAAAAAAAAATGGGGAAAAAAAAGGATTGGGGCAAAGGTTATGGTCTGAAATTGTTGAACTCGATGTTGAGTCCAGAAGGCTGTAAAGTGCCTAATCGAAAGATGAGGTGCTGTTCCTCGAGCTTACGTTGAGCTTCATTGGAACAGTGTAAGAGGCCGAGGACGGTGAGGGCTGAGTGGGAGTGAAGCGGAGCTTGGTTAATAAGGTAGGTTTTAAAGACCGTCTTAAATGAGGAGCGAGAAGTGGAGAGGTGAAGAGGTTTGGAGAGGGAATTCCAGAGCTTAGGGCCTAGGTAGCTGAAGGCACGGCCATCAATGGTGGGACGAAGGATGCGGGAGATGCACAAGAGGCCAAAGTCGGAAGAATGCAGAGTTCTCGGAGGGTTGTAGGGCTGGAGGAGATTAAAGAGATAAGGAGGGGAGAGGCCATGGAGGGAGTTGAACACGAGATAAGAATTCTCAACACCTTTATGTTGTTATTTAAGAATAGTTAGTGAACAATAGTTTCTCAGCTGCTAGTAGGCAGGTCTGATTTTCTAATCTGATGTAATAATGCTGAAATACTGTATTTCGTTCATTTTTTGTGCTTCACATCAAGCAAGATATCACCAACATTTTCTTTTGTATGTTCTTGGGATTTATTTCCCTAAAGAAGGTGGTGGTGGAGCTTCTCCCTTAACGACTGCAGTCCTTGTAGTGTTGGTGATTCTTTAATATTATTAACATTCAGGTTATTAATGTGCCCCCATGAAACTATTCAGGTAACCAAGGCTGTTTTCTTGGATACGTATTTCTACCAATATAGGACAATAAGCACTCATGCCCATGTGCAATATAATTGACATGTATCTTATCACTTACTTTGGCAATTTTCTTCTTCCAAGCATCCCTCCAAGTACAGCAGATCATGGGGGAGAAATTCCCCTCTTTTGCGCCTCCCGTGTGGGGCGCTAATGGGGCGCAGAGGCCTTTTCGACTGGGCGCGGCGCTGACCGCGCCGCCCACCAACTTCCGCGGGAGGTTAGCGGAGGCGCTACCAGGTTGCGCCCTGATCTCATGCGCCCGGAGATCGTGATGTCATCTTCCTGAGCGCGTCGCCCCGGTGGCGCCCCGGCGCAAAAATTCCCTTGTGCCCTCTGCTGCAGCGCCAGCCGACGGCAACGACTGCTCCAGGGGACGCGAGCAGGACGGCCGGCCGCTAGCAGGGCGGAAGTTAAAGGTGAGGTGGCCGGCCGCCCTGAAAAAAAGTCAGATTTTTTAAAACCTTTTTTTTTGCGTCTCCGGACGCGGGGTCCATGCCGCGATCGGTCAGCCCAGCACTCTGCTTGAGTGCCGGGCTGATCGTGCGGCACCCCCTGCTCCCCGGTGGTCCAGGTAAGTTTTTAAAAAACTGCAGAGTTTGCAGCGTAGGGCCCTTCCCTTTAATTCAGGGAAAAATTCCTGCAATGCGGCAGCGCCACGCTTGGCCACTCGTGGCGCTGCTGAGCACATCGCCCCAGGTGAGCCCCGGGTCATGAACTTCCCCCCATCTTGCACTCCGAGGAGGAAGTGGAGCGCTTGGCTTGATTTGGCGCTCCACTTCCCTCTTGGAGCAAAGAATGGGAATTTCAGAGAGGCTGGAAGAGGTTAGCGCCTGGCGCTAACTTTTCCAGCTTTACTGATTTAGCGCCCCAAATGGGGCTCGAGGGGAATTTCTCCCCCCCATATGTTTGTAACTGCATTGACCCCTTGGGTGTCACAGCTGTAGCTGCAGCCTCTATCTTTTTTATTCATTCACGGGATGTGGGCGTCACCAGCAAGGCCGGCATTTATTGCCCATCCCTAACTGCCCTCGGGAAGGTGGTGCTGAGCTGCCTTCTTGAATAAGTGGCTTGCTGGGCCATTTCAGAGGGGCAGTTCAGAGTCCAACACATTGCTGTGGGTCTGGAGCCGCATATAGGCCAGAGGTAAGGACGGCAGATTTCCTTCCCTAAAGGATGTTGGTGAACCAGATGGTTTTTTTTATGACAATCTGGTAGTCACCATTACTATTACTAGCTTTTTTTTTTATTTTCCAGATTTATTCAATTAACCGAATTTAAGTTCCCCAGATTTGAACTCATGTGCCCGGATCATTAGTCTAGGCCTCTGGATTACCGGTCCAGTAACATGACCACTATGCTACCGTCCCCCTAAATTTAAACTTAATGGCGGGTTGGCTGCTTAACCCACGGAGGGCATTTCTCCGCCAATCTCCGCAATAATCTGAAGGGCATCATTGGTAAAGTGAGCATTTCGACGCCTCATTCCCTCTAACGGTGCTCCAATTTACGCACTGTACAGCTGGGATTGACACACAGTGAGCTGTATTTAGAGGGCTTGTGGTTCAAACAAGGGAGCCCATGGATGACTCTGCACCATTATTGGAGATTTTGGTCGCTCCAAGGCGAGTTTAAAAATTTTTTTTTTTAATTTTTTTTTTATGGGATCTGGGCGTCGCTGGCAAGGCCAGCATTTATTGCCCATCCCTAATTGCTCTTGAGAAGGTGGTGGTGAGCTGCCTTCTTGAACCGCTGCAGTCCGTGTGGTGAAGGTGCTCCCACAGCGCTGTTAGGGAGGGAGTTCCAGGATTTTGACCCGGAAGGTCGCCGATATACTTCTAAGTCTGGATGATGTGTGACTTGGAGGGGAACTTGGAGGTGGTGGTGTTCCCACGCGCCTGCTGCCCTTGTCCTTCTAGGTGGTAGAGGTCGCGGGTTTGGGAGGTGCTGCCGAAGAAGCCTTGGAGAGTTGCTGCAGTGCATCTTGTAGATGGTACACACTGCAGCCACGGTACGCCAGTGGTGGAGGGAGTGAATGTTTAAGGTGGTGGATGGGGTGCCAATCAAGTGGGCTGCTTTGTCCTGGATGGTGTCGAGCTTCTTGAGTGTTGTTGGAGCTGCACTCATCCAGGCAAGTGAAGAGTATTCCATCACACTCCTTACTTGTGCCTTGTAGATGGTGGAAAGGCTTTGGGGAGTCAGGAGGTGAGACACTCGCCGCAGAATACCCAGCCTCTGACCTGCTCTTGTTGCCACAGTATTTATGTGGCTGGTCCAGTAAAGTTTCTGGTTAATGGTGACCCCCAGGATGTTGATAGTGAGGGATTCGGCGATGGTAATGCCATTGAATGTCAAGGGGAGGTGGTTAGACTCTCGCTTGTTGGAGGGAGTAAACCCAAGCCGCCGCGCTAGAAAAAAATAGGAAGAGAAATTAACTCTCATTTGACGCAAATCAGGGCCGGACGAGCAAATTAAACCCTCATACAAAAGCAAAATACTGCAGATGCTGGAAATCTGAAATAAAAACCGAAAATGCTGGAAATACTCAGCAGGTCGGGCAGCATCTGTGAAGAGAGAAACAGAGTTAACGTTTCAGGTCTGTGACCCTTTCGTCAGACCCTCAACTGTGCAAGACATTGCACTCTCAACAAAGCCTTTTCTGCCACGTTTACATTGGCAATACAATTAACTGTAGTGGGAGCCATGCAATTTGTGTGTCACCTCACAGCTTTCACGATGTTTTAGTTTCACAAGCTGCGCTTTTACTAGAATTATTTGCGAGATGTTTAAAATGAGGTCCGCACAGCTGTCACAGCTGGGTATTACCTCAGTTCTGGAGTTAGCCTCAAAGGTCTCTGTGGTAAAGTGTTCCTTGCCGCTGACATTAATATGCAAATGAAGTCATGTTCTTTAAATAGCTGTTACCTGCCAGCGGATGATTTATGTCTGCGTGGTTTGATAAAGATCTCCGAAAAGTCTCCCGACGCTGCCTGCTACTCTCTGGCTTACCGATCACTTGGCTGCTGAATGAAAATTAGCTTTGAAACCTTGGATTTATTCCCTGGGCAGCAGCCCATGCCTGTCAAGGAACTCCAAAAGCAAGCAGAACTGATGTGTTGTGCTGCAGACATTGTGTTCGCTGTTCATAGTTACCCTTCACGTTGACTGATGAATGCAACTAACACAGTTCCACAGTATAGATTTTTTTTTCTCTAAATCCATCACATAAACAGTTAAGCAGTGGTTTTTCAGCCTTTTCTTCAAGGCCGAGGTCCCAGAGCCTCTTGGGTGCCAACGACACCAACAACAAAAGGAATTAACATACTCCTTAAACAAGGCCGCGTGAACCCTTGCGAGCTGGAGACTCCAGTCACAGTTTGCAACAGGAATTTCAGTCGCGCTTCTCCCAGTAACTTAGCTTTCAAGTAGTTTATGTTCATACGCAATCATAATTAAATTAAAACAAATAATGGAGCCACCCCCTTGTGCAAGCAGAGCAGCATGCAAAGAATATTTAATTTCCTTGCCTTGGAACAGTAAAGATGTCACTACTAATGTGCGCTCTCTCCAAGCTAGCTAAGTGAAGAAAAACAGCACAGAAGCCCAAAAAAACAAACTTTAGACGTGAAGAAGGATTCTTTCTGACAGTGACATTAAAGATTTTAGCCTCAGGGCACCCTGCTGGCGACTTTGCTAGCTTGCGAGATGTATGGCAGGAGAACTGTTTTGCAATCCCAGTCAAGCTGAGCTATCTCCTATAGGGAATATTTCATGAGACTCTACTCGGCCATGCAGGAAACTGAGGGAATAAAAGAACATTTCATTTTCGTCAAAGCGAAGGATGTCAGGGCTGAGAAATTGGGCAACCAAGCATCTTTCCAGGTCTGCTGCGGAAAACATCTTCTACTAAGGTTGTGGGTTCAAGTCCTGCTCCAGAGACTTGAGCACAAAAATCTAGGCTGACACTCCAGTGCAGTGCTGAGGGAGCGCTGCACTGTCAGAGGTACCGTCTTTTAGATGAGACATTAAACCGAGGACCCATCTGCCCCATCAGGTGGACGTAAAAGATCCCATTGCACTATTTCGAAGAAGACGTTCTCCCCAGTGTCCTGGCCAATATTTATCCCTCAATCAACATCACTAAAAAAAACAGATTATCTGGTCATTATCACATTGCTGTTTGTGGGAGCTTGCTGTGTGTAGATTCGCTGCCGCATTTCCTACATTACAATAGTGACTCCACTTCAAAAAGTACTTCATTGGTTGTAAAGTGCTTTGGGACGTTCTGAGGTTGTGAAAGGCGCTATAGAAATGCAAGTTAATCTTTCTTTCCTTCTTTCTTCCCCAATGTGCCTCAGCCCTGAAATCTTTGCATATGGTCTGTCATTTTCCATAGCAGGCATCCCGTGGACACTCTGGGCTGGATTTTCAATGACCCGTGGAGTCAGGTTTGGAGGCGTGTGGGAGGTTAAAGTTGCAGATTCGGGGGTCCCGACCCCATCCCGACTCCATTCCGCCTCCACGCAATTTTGACAAAATCGGTCGCGGGGTTCCCGACTCCGTCCCGCCTCCAAGAGGCGGGAGAGGCCATTAAAGCCCTTAACAAGGCCCTAAATTGGCTCTGTAATGCCATTTTGAAACGTTTTAGCTAGTTTAACCCTTTTCCGACGTGAAGTACGCCTGATGTGAAACACGCCAGTGAAACCTGGCGGGAGCACAAGTGGATAGCTGACTATCAGCTGCAGGTCCACTATTACAACGGAGATGTGATGAAGGTAGTAGTAGTATTGTGATGAAGGTAGTAGTAGTATTAGGTGTGAAAGTCGCCTCTGATGCTGCTGCATTGAATGTCTTCAGAGACTGCCTGGGAGGACTTAGTTGCAAAAAAAATTCTCTTTCTCTCTCTCTCTCTCTCTCTCTCTCTCGATGCTGCTCATTTTGCATCCAGGTCCTCTCACAGCAAAGGCCAGGCAATCTCTGAGACCAGGCACTCTCTGACCTGCAATGATGACATCATCAGAGGCGACTTTCAGACTGAAACCACTAATTGGTTCATGGGTTCCCACATGCTCGAACTCAATTGCCCAATTAAGTGAAAATTGCATCAATCTCCCACATCCAATTGCAGGCGGGTGGATAACATGAAATGCGGATGACACGACCCCAACCCACCCCAGTATCAAAATCCAGCCTTCTGAGTGCAATTGACAATTTAGTGAGGGAGGAGGGAAGGAGACGGAAGAGAGAAGTTGTCTGCTAGGATCTGAGTTGAGATTGCCCAACCTCATTTTATGAAAAGCCCAGCAAATTTCACATACATCGGTCGGGGTTAGATTTTGAATTTGCATCTCTGAGATTAAAGGCTCAGGCCCGCGACTCTGGCGGGGTGGGGCTGGGGGGAGCAAAAGCCAGATACGTTGCACACTGAGGGGAGAGGTGGAGTTTGGAGCGGATCCTGACCTGTCCACTTAATTTATTCTGTGTGATAAATTCCGCCAGTAATGAGACCTGGTGGAAGATGTACCTGACGCCTCATCAGTACAACCATGTGAAGGGGCAGCTTTAGAAAGGGATGAATTCACCTCTCCTCCATTCTGTCGTTGCTCCCTTTGAATTTGTCCCCTCTAATGAATGTCTGTATTCTTCCTATTACTTTTTTTTATTCGTTTATGGGTTGTGGGCGTCGCTGGCAAGGCCAGCATTTATTGCCCATCCCTAATTGCCCTTGAGAAGGTGGTGGTGAGCTGCCTTCTTGAACCGCTGCAGTCTGTGTGGTGAAGGTGCTCCCACAGTGCTGTTAGGGAGGGAGTTCCAGGATTTTGACCCAGCGACGATGAAGGAACGGCCGATATACTTCTAAGTCAGGATGGTGTGTGACTTGGAGGGGAACTTGCAGGTGGTGGTGTTCCCATGCACCTGCTGCCCTTGTCCTTCTAGGTGGAAGAGGTCGCGGGTTTGGGAGGTGCTGCCGAAGAAGAAGGCAACTTGATCAGGGCTGAAGTATTTCCTTAAAGGGGGCACTGCAGGTGCACTTATCATTGTAAAACTTCTTTCAAGCTGAACCCCTTGAGACAGAAGGTCAGGGACATGAAAAGGATGCAACAAGTTCATGGTCAGCGGCAGTTAGAGAGCTGCAAAAACAGACTCTTTTGTAACACCTTCTGTTAGGTTTGATCCAATTCTTGCCATTGCTGTATTCAGTCACCAGGATGGTCCATATACCTCTGCTTATCCCTACAAGTCACATCAATCATCTTCATGTTCAACATTCACTGGAAGAGCCCAAGCCAGAAACCGACGCTGATAGTTCCAGTGCCAGTTTCTCTTGTACTGAAACCAAAGACTTAACAGTTTCAAACACTTCAGTAAGCTTCCGGTACATAATCCATGAACAAATAGCTATGATACACCACTTGCTTAACCGAGGTGACATTTTGACATTTACTTTGGCCTATTCTAGGCAGCTCGCCAGTTTGCGACTCTCCAGTTTGGACAGGCTGCCTCACTGGCAGAGACCTCAGCTAAGTGTTGGGAGGGGAAGGAGGAGAACAAGAGGGGGGCTAGCACCAGCCAGGAGTGGCCTGCAGTGGTGCTGTGGAGCCACATGAAGGTAACTTTATTTAAAAAACAATCTTTTTGTTGGTGGCTGCCAGTGATCCCTTTAAGGACCACTGGTTAGGTTGCTGAAGAACCCAAAAACGTGAGCAGAACATTAGCTTAGTGCTCACCAATTACTAGAATCGGTTGTGAAACAGGCGTTAGGCCCCTCATTAACTTACAAGGTGCCTAATGCCTGTTTTAGGCAGTTGGCATGGATGCCTGAATATTGCCTGGCCCAATATGGGTTGAGATGACATAAAAAGAAAAAGAAAGACTTGCATTTAACTAGCGCCTTTCACAACCACCGGACATCCCAAAGTGCTTTACAGCCAATGAAGTACTTTTGAAGTGTAGTCACTGTTGTAATGTAGGAAACACGGCAGCCAATTTGCGCACAGCAAGCTCCCACAGACAGCAATGTGATAATGACCAGATAATCTGTTTTAGTGATGTTGGTTGAGAGATAAATATTGGCCAGGACACCGGGGATAACACCCCTGCTCTTCTTCGAAATAGTGCCATGGGATCTTTTACATCCACCTGAGAGAGCAGACGGGGCCTCGGTTTAACGTCTCATCCGAAAGACCGCCCCTCCGACAGTGCAGCGCTCCCTCAGCACTGCACTGGGAGTGTCAGCCTAGATTTTTGTGCTCAAGTCTCTGGAGTGGGACTTAAACCCACAACCTTCTGACTCAGAGGTGAGCGTGCTGCCCACTGGCAATGCAATTTTGGAACCGTAAACCCTCTTGTGGACAACCCGGTAACCTGATACCTGAACCAAGCAGGTCCCCAACACTCCAGGACACTGTTGATTGACTAGCTAGCCTGGTTCACTATTGAAACCTGAAGGGAGATCTATGAATGGGGACCAGGATTCTTCCTGTTCAGTTCCAGGTAACTCTCTGCGAGCCAATACTCTAATGAGTTTTGGCTATATAACCAGTGGAAGCTTACCAATGCTTGTGATAAGCAGGTGTACAGCCTCAGTTGGTTAAGCTCTAGCAGTATCACTGAGTACACTTGGGACTGGATTTTGATACTGGGGCGGATTGGGGTCGTGTTATCCGAATTCCATGTTATCCACACGACTCTCATGAGATGTGTGTAACAAACGCGATTTTCCCCTGATTGGGCAATTGAGTTCCAGTGTGTGGGAACCCTGGCCCAATTAGCTTTTCCAGTCTGAAAGTCGCCTCTGATGACGTCATCATTGCTGCTGCTTTTAAGGTCTGCAAGAGGCCTTGCTTCCTTTGCAGACTGCCAACCTTCTGGCCTTTGTTCCCACATTGACCTGGAGGCATCATGTGTACCAACAAACCCAAGTCTGCTCCAAGATTCGAGGATGCCGCCCTGCAAGCCCTGATAGATGGAGCAAGAGATCATAAGGAGGTGCTCTTCCCTTCTTCAGGGAGAAAGAAGCCTCCTCAGCAAACAAAGGCTGTGTGGCTCCAGGTGGCCCAGGAGGTGACTTCTCTATCCTTGATCAACAGATCTTGGATTCAATGTCACAAAAGATTTCATGACCTTGTGCGCACTGGAAAAGTGAGTATGACTTTCCCATCACCCTCAATCTGATGACCTTTGCCTCTCCTCACCAGCACTCAGCTTTAGCAACCTCTTCCTCCACATCCCACTTGACACTGACATCCCTGCACCCTTACCCATTCCCTCTCTCTCTATGGTCATATTCACCTAACTATTCCACTATGCAGCCCTCACACTCCCTATCACTGTCATGCTATGCAAACAACATACAACACACAGGATGGGCCCTTGGTCTTGCCACCTCACTCCATCTTTGCCTCCTTATAAGCATCTATGAGATGGATTCTATAAACTCTCTCCTTCATTCTCACTCAAACTCCACTTGTCTCCCTCATTGCAGGAAAAGAGAGCTCACAATAAGCGCAAAAGAGCGAGGACAGGAGGAGGGCCACCCTCAGTAGCCCAGCTCACCACCTGATAGGAGGCGGCCCTGGAGATCGTGGGACTCGATGATGATGCGCAAGTGGGGGACGGACAGACGGGTGCAGCAGAGCAAGCCGGTGACAGAATAGTTGTTCATCTCTCTCATTGACATTGCATGAGTCGCTGATAATGATTCTGAAGCTCTAACAGTTGGACTTATGATCATCTGCAATATGCACTGTGCATGTCACCTTGGCCTCACATCTCTGACTTTTTCCTTTACTCCCCCACAGGACCATCGCAAGCACCCGTCCCCACCATCCAGGAGGAACAGCCTGAGGCTCAAGACTCCTCAGAGGAAGCTGAAACCTCTGAGGGCGCAGCGTCAGCACAATTCAGCGCACCCAGCACCAGCGCAGACACTCACACCTCGGTGGGACCCTCGCGAGATAGAGTAGTGTTGTCACCTGGTATATCACAGCTCACAAGTGAGCCTCAGCAGATGGTGGAGACAGGGAAAGCAGTGGAGAGTCCTCGTTGGAGGGCGCAGGACTCTCCCAGCTTGGCTCAGCTGCATGTCGACCCTATGCCTCTGGGTCCATCCAGAAGAACAGCGGTGCTGGAACTCCAGGAACAGATGCAGGAGTCTCTGGCAGGTTTTGTCTCCAGGGTCACTGCGAGTGTGGAGCAAATGGAGGAGTCCATTGCGAACATGAGCAGAGCCTTTGTGGAGTCATTGGCGCATGAACGCATCACCATGGAAAGGATGGCAACCTCCATGGAGGTGATAAGTCGCCAGAGTGCGAAAAACATGGTGAGTGTTCTGAATAGAATGACATCTCTGGAGGAGCGATGGACATCTATTGAACAGAGAAACCAGACCTTCATGGAAGTCCTTCTGAGTAGGACTGCCAGTGCAGATATGGGTCCCCATGGCCCCCCTGATGTGCAGCAAGGTGCTCTTAAGCCACTTGCAAGCGCTGAGGTGTGCCTGACCCATGAGAGGGATGATGGTGGCAGAGAACAAGGAAGTGGGGGCTCCTCTCCAAGCGCTCACACTTCCATGCCACTGACAAGTCCTCAGTCAGAGCCCCACCAGAGTCCACACATAACTGAGATCGGTGTCTCAACCCCTGCACAGCCGCAGGAGCAGCAGACTGTTGGCGAGCCCTCACAGGCTCGGCACCCCAGAGGACGCCCGCCCAAGGTATCGAGACAGGAGCAGCAACAGAGTGAGCAAGGGGCCTCCACATCTGCTGATGCCAAGGGGGAACCACCACGTAGAAGCACGCATAAGAGAAAGAAACTGCACAAATAGTCACAAGGTTTGTCACTTGGGTGAAATGTTATGTTTAATTGTGATAAGCCATCAGTAGCTTCCTGTAAATAAAAAATCTGATGGCTACTGCTGCAGTTGTGGCCTGTGTCATCTCGCTATTGGGACTTCCACATTGTGGGCTTAGGAGAAGTAGCAGTTGTCAGAATGATGGTCAGAGTGCTCGGAAGACGATGGGTCCTGGCCATTAACGATGCTGTGGCAAGAAGCTGCGAGGCACAAGTGGTTGCTTGGCTAGGCTAGGCAAATCTGGCCAAGATGAGTGCGTTCCTTGCGTCCTGGCCAGCAATGGTCTCGCGTATTGCCGCCGCTGGTTGATGCGCCTCTGCCAGATGTTTGTTTTCTCTCTCCTCCTCCTCCTCCTCCTCCTCGTCCTCATCTGATGTCCGGGGGAAAGGAACCGAATGGTTCCCATTCTTCTGGTAGATGCCTCAGTTGAGGAAGCGCTGAGTCAGGGTGGGGTGAGGGGTTTTCCTGGAGCTCACACTGGAGATGGGTGTCAGGCTCCAAACTTCCACAACAATGAGTAGGCCTGCTAAAGTTTCCCCAGACCTGAAACAACTAAGTTCTGCCACCTGCAAATGATGATTGCTCCAAACTACTCTTTAATGGTGGAGCTGCAGCTGAAAGCCAGCAAGCCAAATGTGTACCCGCCAGGTTTCACCGTCGTGTTTCAGAGGAGGTGTGCATCATGTGGAAAACCGGTAAAAATCCGAAAGGCCTGTGAAAATGGCATTATGGAGCCAATTAGGAGCTTGTCAATGGCCTTAAGGGCCTCTCCCGCCTCTTGGAGGCGGGTCGGGAACTGAATCTGAAAACGCGCACCTGGGAAAATTCGGCGGAGGCAGGATGGGTGCGGGATCGGGCCCGCCCACCATTTTTTCCAATTTTAACCCCCCACACGCTTCCAATCCCGTCTCAACAGCCCTATGAAAATCGAGCCCTTGGAGTTCCCTAAGCCTTGGCTTTGCCAACCTACACCTAAGCTCTCTACAGGGAGAGAGTGGCCCCAAATTTCCTCAATAGTTCCATCGGATTCCAACCATAACTCTAGCTGTGGAATCCACTGGAAAAAGGCAGGTGCCTGCTTATGCCAGGTTGCTTCCAATTCTGGGATTCCACAGTCGGCCTGTAAGGAGTGGGTCTTTTGCCCGCTCCATACCAGGTCAATGATGCCAGGAGGGCAAGAGTCAGAGGTGGTGACTCCCTATGCTGGAGGTTTCCACTTTCCCCAGCTCAGAAGGGACACTGCTGAGGTCAGTAAACCACGAGAGATGAGGTGTACCAACCTCCAGTAGGATATAATTGGGCCCTATTGGGGAAGTGGGGAGGGGGAGGGAGGGCAATAGGCAAGGGAAGTAGTCTGCCCCCACCCTTCCCCCCCAAAGGATGGGTATGGCTTCATTTTTAAAAGAGTTCAGATTTCACACCTCATACGGGGGCCAAGGTGTTTTTGGGGGGGCGGGGGGTGGGGGGTGGTAGGGTGGGGTGGGGGGGGTGCCGCTTGGTTCCAAGAGGTCTTGGAGCGATGGCCTGGGTATTCCCTGTGATGGCAGAGGTCCACCAGATCTCCTGGTTATATGAGGCAGGCGGGTGCCATAGATGTGATCAAAGTGGCACGGGCCCCACTGGCCTAATGCGAATGAGGTGTTTTCCCATTGACTCCCAGACCCTGGCACGATCAGTGCTGGAGGGCGTAATGGGTGCTACCCTGGCACAACTACTGGGAACGCGACCGACGGATTTCCGGGACCAGTGTTCTCTCCGGATCCGGGATCTAGAAATTGTACCTGTGCGGATTTCTTACTATCTTGGTTTGGAGATTCCTAATCCTGGTGATTTGGCTCCCACATGTGTCAAGGTAGCCAGCTGACCACAAGACAAAGAGCAATTGGAAACTTCCAGCTGCCTCTCCAGCCAGCACCATCCTATCTGTTAGGATGTTTGCATGCAGGGATATCTGAAGCTGAGTGGCAAGAATGTCAACCCCCAGTGACAGCCCAACCTCTCTAGGTTTCATCAATGAGGCACATCAGCCTTCACTAAATGTAAGTATTGCAATTCTTCACTATTTAACAATGCCACGATTGCTGTGCTACACCGTGTGCCCATTGACTCATCAGCACACAGAAAAAAATATATATTGAAAAATAGCACAGAATTACGAGGAAAATGTGTCGCCTACAGGAAGTCTGTTCACAGTTCGGGAACACTGCAGCTTTAAAGGTACATTCAATCTTCCAGCACCTCCAGCAGGGACCTGCACAGCAAGAAAGTGCGGGTTAGAGGTAGGACTACAAGACTGCAACACTGATTCCCTGACCCCCGCTCTCTTCAAGTGCCACTCCCTGTTTTATACACTGAGCAGCCTAGATGCAGGGAGTTTTGATCGAGGTGTTCAAAATCATGAGGGGTCTAGACAGAGTAGATAGCGAGAAACTGTTCCCATTGGCGGAAGGGTCAAGAACCAGAGGACACAGATTTAAGGTGATTGGCAAAAGAACCAATGCCAACATGAGGAAAAACTTTTTTATGCAGCGAGTGGTTAGGATCTGGAATGCACTGCCTGAAAGGGTGGTGGAGGTAGACTCAATCGTGCTTTCAAAAGGGAGTTGGATAAGTACCTGAAGGAAAAAAATTTGCAGGTCTACGGGGAAAGGGCAGGGGGAGTGAGACTAGCAGAAGTGCTCTTGCAGAGAGCCGGCACAGGCTCAATGGGCCGCATGGCCTTCTTCTGTGCTGTAGCCATTCTGTGATTCTGTGAAGAATCATCGTGTAATATATATTCAAGGTCCCACAGCACTTAGTTGAGTGTAACTAATTTGGTCATTTATTAACTTGACTTAAAATTGCAAGTACCCTGTTTGATACGACCCAGGAAAATTCTATTTCAGAATAATTCCTTTCCATAGTTTGCTGGAGTGTACCTTATCCAAATGTCATATAGGATGTTCTATCTATAAATCATGTATAATTTTGGAATACACCCTCAGGGATCCATTGAGACAAATTGTAAATCATTGTTCATACTTTTTTTTACTTGTGGAATGTACAGTAAACCTTCTCGTTCCTTCGCCCCATATCTACCTCTCTGCCCAGCCATCCTTTCTCATTAATGGAACATGGAGGGGTAGACTTGGCACTGGGAGTTGGGATTTTATCCCCACTCAGCTCCAGATACCCTTACAAGACAATGTCCTAATGGGCAGGTTGCTGCTGACTGGACATGCGACGGGATGATTACCATTACCTCCAGCATCATCCAGCAGGAAGCTGACTATAGTTTCATGGTGCTACTTCAGCAGATACTCCAGAGGGAAGCTAACCAGTGCTTCAGCAGATGCTTTAGAGAGAAGCTTACTGCTGCTGTGTGGCAATACTATGTACATGTGGGGAACCAAAAACTTTGGCTCTTGTATACCTGCACCAAGCCACACTAGATTTAGGTAAGTGTGATATGACCCTATGGAGAGAGAGTATGCACCTCATAGTAGCAAACTCTACCTGCGTGGATTCCTCAGCAGTTTGGTTAGGGGACCATTAAGTACGGTGGTGGGTTTTCTGCATGTGCCAGATACCATCTGTTTCATTCTTATAATCTCCCAAAACCGAAACTTGGCATCAGCTAATCACTACATTAATTACCTGCTTTACCTTAGCTGGGAATTTCCTTGGAGCTGATTCTGCTCCAATGCTGTAACCTTGCTTGAAGTTACGGTGGTGGATAAGGAGCGGCTCCAAGGGTATTCCTGGCCCTTTGTCTTCGCTCCTACTCTTTGTCAGTCTTGGTAGTGTCTTGCACGATGAGCTTAGGATGCTTCACCTCGGTTTCTCAGAACGAAAAAAATCTTTTAAGGGGTACGTTGCAAGCTGGAAGATGAAGTGGGTTCTCTGTTGGAGACGGAAGCTTAAACAATGCATTAATGTTGCATCAGAGGCGGTGGCACGTCAGATAGGTAATGGTGAAACTGTAAGCGTTGATTCCCCGATCAGACCCATTGATCGCAGAGAGAGTTGATCATGAAATCACAGGCTCATCACTGCTGATTTCCTCTCCATCCATCGAAATGGATGGAAAACCAATGGGCCTACATTTCATGACGAGTGATCCTTGCAGGCACCGTTCCACACCAGGAGATCCTGATTGGGGAGGCAGCCCGATAGTGACCACATAATGCATTTTATGTTGTACAGGTTGAGCGTCCTGAATCCAGCAACCTCAGGACCGAGGCCGAGCCGGTTTTCGTGTTTTTCCGGACTTCGGAACGTGTTTCTGATGTCCGAAGTCCGGAAATATCGCAACCTGGGCTCGGGCGTTTCCGGACTTCGGACATCAGAAACACGTTCCGAAGTCCGGAAATGCCTGGGCCCAGGTTACGGTTTGACAGGGTGTCCGGATTCCGGAACATTTTACGGATTCCGGAACTCCGGATTTTGGACGCTCAACCTGTATTGGGAAATACAAAAGGATTAATGCATTCCTATGAAATATATGAGTGACATGCAAATGACTTAATGGGTTCATATGAAATTATTAACTTTATATTTTTACAAAGGCATTAATCCTTTTTCCGTCGCACAGGTTGTTTTCACCCCATACAGGATATTTGAAATTCTGATGTTATATAGATATTGTTTGGGTGGATTTATCTTTATTAGTTTGTAGCTTTTCTTTATTAATTTGATTCTGATGAGGTAGGAAGGTATTAAGGAGAAATTGCCCAATTATATGAACATCGGAATTGCAAGATGAAAAAAGACCACGGTCCATCTGCTTCGCCTTCTACCATCCTGGTAGTCGCACGATACAACGAAAATGTTGACCAGTCGATCTCTATCAATTAATCAACAACAGACCGAGACATGAGGCAAGGAAAACCCCCAGTGGTGGAAAGCTTTTGGAACCATAGGTCCGAGGTCACCAAGCACGCTACACTTACCGTATATCATGTCTCAAATTACTCATAATCAGCTTCAACAAATGTAGATCTCATGGCTTAACAGGTTCCCAATGACTGGTAGTCAAATTAGCTGGATATTGATTTAAGGAACCCCAAAGAAGGCATGGGCCCTGAAATGGCACAGTGGAGCACCAATATACAACGGCTTAATGCATCATCGAAAATTTTCCTTTCTTACGTGCCAGCCGTGGCTCAGTGGGCAGCACACTCACCTGAGTCAGTTGGTTGTGGGTTCATAGTCCCACTCCAGAGACCTGAGCACAAAAATCTAGGCTGACCCTCCAGTGCAGTGCTGAGGGAACGTTGTACTGAGGGAGCGCTGTACTGAGGGAGCACTGTACTGAGGAGCACTGTACTGAGGAGCGCTGTACTGAGGGAGCGCTGTACTGAGGGAGCGCTGTACTGAGGGAACACTGTACTGAGGGAGCGCTGTACTGAGGGAGCGCTGTACTGAGGGAGCGCAGTACTGAGGGAACACTGTACTGAGGGAGCGCAGTACTGAGGGAACACTGTACTGAGGGAGCGCTGTACTGAGGGAGCGCTGTACTGAGGGAGCACTGTACAGAGGGAGAGCTGTACTGAGGGAGCGCTGTACTGATTGAGTGCTGTACTGAGGGAGCGCTGTACTGAGGGAGCGCTGTACTGAGGGAGCTCTGTACTGAGGGAGCGCTGTACTGAGGGAGCGCTGTACTGAGGGAGCACAGTACTGAGGGAGCGCGGTACTGAGGGAGCGCTGTACTGAGGGAACGCTGTACTGAGGGAACGCTGTACTGAGGGAGCGCTGTACTGAGGGAGCGCTGTACTGAGGGAACGCTGTACTGAGGGAACGCTGTACTGAGTGAGCGCTGTACTGAGGGAGCGCTGTACTGAGGGAGCTCTGTACTGAGGGAGCGCGGTACTGAGGGAGCGCTGTACTGAGGGAACGCTGTACTGAGGGAACGCTGTACTGAGGGAGCGCTGTACTGAGGGAGCGCTGTACTGAGGGAACGCTGTACTGAGGGAACGCTGTACTGAGGGAGCGCTGTACTGAGGGAGCGCTGTACTGAGGGAACGCTGTACTGAGGGAGCGCTGTACTGAGGGAGCGCTGTACTGAGGGAGTGTTGTACTGAGGGAGTGCTTTCCTGAGGGAGCGCTGTACTGAGGGAGCGCTGTACTGATTGAGTGCTGTACTGAGGGAGCGCTGTACTGAGGGAGCTCTGTACTGAGGGAGCGCTGTACTGAGGGAGCGCTGTACTGAGGGAGCGCTGCACTGAGGGAGCGTGATACTGAGGGAGCGCGGTACTGAGGGAGCGTGGTACTGAGGGAGCGCTGTACTGAGGGAGCTCTGTACTGAGGGAGCTCTGTACTGAGGGAGCGCGGTACTGAGGGAGCGCTGTACTGAGGGAGCTCTGTACTGAGGGAGCGCTGTACTGAGGGAGCGCTGTACTGAGGGAGCGCTGTACTGAGGGAACACTGTACTGAGGGAACGCTGTACTGAGGGAGCGCTGTACTGAGGGAGAGCTGTACTGAGGGAGCGCTGTACTGAGGGAACACTGTACTGAGGGAACGCTGTACTGAGGGAGTGCTGTACTGAGGGAGCGCTGTACTGAGGGAGCGTTGTACTGAGGAAGCGCTTTCCTGAGGGAGCGCTGTACTTAATGAGCGCTGTACTGATTGAGTGCTGTACTGAGGGAGCGTTGTACTGAGGGAGCACTGTACTGAGGGAAAGCTGTACTGAGGGAGCGCTGTACTGAGGGAGCGCTGCACTGAGGGAGCGTGATACTGAGGGAGCGCGGTACTGAGTGAGCGCGGTACTGAGGGAGCGCGGTACTGAGGGAGCGCTGTACTGAGGGAGCGCTGTACTGAGGGAGAGCTGTACTGAGGGAGCGCTGTACTGATTGAGTGCTGTACTGAGGGAGCGCTGTACTGAGGGAGCTCTGTACTGAGGGAGCGCTGTACTGAGGGAGCGCTGTACTGAGGGAACGCTGGACTGAGGGAGTGCTGCACTGAGGGAGCGCTGTACTGAGGGAACGCTGTACTGAGGGAACACTGTACTGAGGGAGCGCTGTACTGAGGGAGCGCTGTACTGAGGGAACGCTGTACTGAGGGAGCGCTGTACTGAGGGAGCGCTGTACTGAGGGAGCGTTGTACTGAGGGAGCGCTGCACTGAGGGAGCGTGATACTGAGGGAGCGCGGTACTGAGGGAGCGCGGTACTGAGGGAGCGCTGTACTGAGGGAGCTCTGTACTGAGGGAGCGCTGCACTGAGGGAGCGTGATACTGAGGGAGCGCGGTACTGAGGGAGCGCGGTACTGAGGGAGCGCTGTACTGAGGGAGCTCTGTACTGAGGGAGCGCGGTATTGAGGGAGTGCTGTCCTGATGGAGCTCTGTACTGAGGGAGCTCTGTACTGAGGGAGCGCTGTACTGAGGGAGCGCTGTACTGAGGGAGCGCTGTACTGAGGGAACGCTGGACTGAGGGAGTGCTGCACTGAGGGAGCGCTGTACTGAGGGAACGCTGTACTGAGGGAACACTGTACTGAGGGAGCGCTGTACTGAGGGAGCGGTGTACTGAGGGAGCGTTGTACTGAGGGAGCGCTTTCCTGAGGGAGCGCTGTACTGAGGGAGCGCTGTACTGATTGAGTGCTGTACTGAGGGAGCGCTTTCCTGAGGGAGCGCTGTACTGAGGGAGCGCTGTACTGATTGAGTGCTGTACTGAGGGAGCGCTGTACTGAGGGAGCTCTGTACTGAGGGAGCACTGTACTGAGGGAGCGCTGCACTGAGGGAGCGTGATACTGAGGGAGCGCGGTACTGAGGGAGCGCGGTACTGAGGGAGCGCTGTACTGAGGGAGCTCTGTACTGAGGGAGCTCTGTACTGAGGGAGCGCTGTACTGAGGGAGCGCGGTACTGAGGGAGCGCGGTACTGAGGGAGCGCTGTACTGAGGGAGCGCTGTACTGAGGGAGCGCTGTACTGAGGGAGAGCTGTACTGAGGGAGCGCTGGACTGAGGGAGTGCTGCACTGAGGGAGCGCTGTACTGAGGGAACGCTGTACTGAGGGAACACTGTACTGAGGGAACGCTGTACTGAGGGAGCGCTGTACTGAGGGAGCGCTGTACTGAGGGAGCGTTGTACTGAGGAAGCGCTTTCCTGAGGGAGCGCTGTACTGAGGGAGCGCTGTACTGATTGAGTGCTGTACTGAGGGAGCGCTGTACTGAGGGAGCTCTGTACTGATGGAAAGCTGTACTGAGGGAGCGCTGTACTGAGGGAGCGCTGCACTGAGGGAGCGTGATACTGAGGGAGCGCGGTACTGAGTGAGCGCGGTACTGAGGGAGCGCGGTACTGAGGGAGCGCTGTACTGAGGGAGCGCTGTACTGAGGGAGAGCTGTACTGAGGGAGCGCTGTACTGATTGAGTGCTGTACTGAGGGAGCGCTGTACTGAGGGAGCTCTGTACTGAGGGAGAGCTGTACTGAGGAAGCGCTGTACTGAGGGAACGCTGGACTGAGGGAGTGCTGCACTGAGGGAGCGCTGTACTGAGGGAACGCTGTACTGAGGGAACACTGTACTGAGGGAGCGCTGTACTGAGGGAGCGCTGTACTGAGGGAACGCTGTACTGAGGGAGCGCTGTACTGAGGGAGCGCTGTACTGAGGGAGCGTTGTACTGAGGAAGCGCTTTCCTGACGGAGCGCTGCACTGAGGGATCGTGATACTGAGGGAGCGCGGTACTGAGGGAGCGCGGTACTGAGGGAGCGCTGTACTGAGGGAGCTCTGTACTGAGGGAGCTCTGTACTGAGGGAGCGCGGTACTGAGGGAGCGCTGTACTGAGGGAGCTCTGTACTGAGGGAGCGCTGTACTGAGGGAGCGCTGTACTGAGGGAGCGCGGTACTGAGGGAGCGCTGTACTGAGGGAGCGCTGTACTGAGGGAACGCTGGACTGAGGGAGTGCTGCACTGAGGGAGCGCTGTACTGAGGGAACGCTGTACTGAGGGAACACTGTACTGAGGGAGCGCTGTACTGAGGGAGCGCTGTACTGAGGGAACGCTGTACTGAGGGAGCGCTGTACTGAGGGAGCGCTGTACTGAGGGAGCGTTGTACTGAGGGAGCGCTTTCCTGAGGGAGCGCTGTACTGAGGGAGCGCTGTACTGATTGAGTGCTGTACTGAGGGAGCGCTTTCCTGAGGGAGCGCTGTACTGAGGGAGTGCTGTACTGATTGAGTGCTGTACTGAGTGAGTGCTGTACTGAGGGAGCGCTGTACTGAGGGAGCGCTGTACTGAGGGAGCTCTGTACTGAGGGAGCACTGTACTGAGGGAGCGCTGTACTGAGGGAGCGCTGCGCTGAGGGAGCGTGATACTGAGGGAGCGCGGTACTGAGGGAGCGCTGTACTGAGGGGGCGCTGCACTGAGGGAGCGCTGTACTGAGGGAGCGCTGTACTGGGTGAGCGCTGTACTGAGGGAACACTGTACTGAAGGAGCGCTGTACTGAGGGAGCGCTGTACTGAGAGAACGCTGTACTGATTGAGTGCTGTACTGAGGGAGCGCTGTACTGAGGGAGCTCTGTACTGAGGGAGCGCTGTACTGAGGGAGCGCTGTACTGAGGGAGCGTGATACTGAGGGAGCGCGGTACTGAGGGAGCGCGGTATTGAGGGAGTGCTGTACTGAGGGAGCTCTGTACTGAGGGAGCTCTGTACTGAGGGAGCGCTGTACTGAGGGAGCTCTGTACTGAGGGAGCGCTGTACTGAGGGAGCGCTGTACTGAGGGAGCACGGTACTGAGGGAGCGCGGTACTGAGGGAGCGCGGTACTGAGGGAGCGCTGTACTGAGGGAGCGCTGTACTGAGGGAGCGCTGTACTACGGGAGCGCTGTACTGAGGGAGCGCTGTACTGAGGGAACGCTGTACTGAGGGAGCGCTGTACTGAGGGAGCGCAGTACTGAGGGAGCGCTGTACTGAGGGTGCGCTGTACTGAGGGAGCGCTGTACTGAGGGAGCGCGGTACTGAGGGAGCGCGGTACTGAGGGAGCGCTGTACTGAGGGAGCGCTGTACTGAGGGAGCGCTGGACAGAGGGAGCGCGGTACTGAGGGAGCGCGGTACTGAGGGAGCGCGGTACTGAGGGAGCGCGGGACTGAGGGAGTGCTGTACTGAGGGAGCGCTGTACTGAGGGAGCTCTGTACTGAGGGAGCGCTGTACTGAGGGAGCGCTGTACTGAGGGAGCGCGGTACTGAGGGAGCGCGGTACTGAGGGAGCGCTGTACTGAGGGAGCGCTGCACTTAGGGAACGCTGTACTGAGGGAACGCTGTACTGAGTGAGCGCTGTACTGAGGGAGCGCTGTACTGAGGGAGCACTGTACTGAGGGTGCGCTGTACTGAGGGAGTGCTGTACTGAGGAAGCACGGTACTGAGGGAGCGCGGTACTGAGGGAGCGCGGGACTGAGGGAGCGCTGTACTGAGGGAGCGCTGTACTGAGGGAGCTCTGTACTGAGGGAGCGCGGTACTGAGGGAGCGCTGTACTGAAGGAGCTCTGTACTGAGGGAGCTCTGTACTGAGGGAGCGCTGTACTGAGGGAGCGCTGTACTGAGGGAGCGGGGTACTGAAGGAGCGCTGTACTGAGGGAGCGCTGTACTGAGGGAGCGTGGTACTGAGGGAACGCTGTACTGAAGGAGCGCTGTACTGAGGGAGCGCAGTACTGAGGGAGCGCTGTACTGAGGGAGCGCTGTACTGAAGAAGCGCTGTACTGAGGGAGCTCTGTACTGAGGGAGCGCTGTACTGAGGGAACGCTGTACTGAGGGAGCGCTGTACTGAGGGAGCGCTGTACTGAGGGAGCGCTGTACTGAGGGAGCGCTGTACTGAGGGAACACTGTACTGAAGGAGCGCTGTACTGAGGGAGCGCTGTACTGAGGGAACACTGTACTGAGGGAGCGCGGTACTGAGGGAGC